>JAGDQP010018761.1:0-35982 GCA_022664845.1 Lepisma saccharinum
TTCTTAAGGCCCAAAACTTCGGTCAAAATGCGGTATGCGGTTGTTTGAGGAATGCCTAATTCCATTTCAATAACTTTCACCGACGCTCTTTTGTTATGTTTGATGAATTCACGCACTTTTTCGATGTTTTCTTCCGATAATCCGGTTCTGGGACGGCCTGATCTTTCGTCATCATCCAGCGTCTCTCTACCCGATTTGAATCGCCTGAACCACTCGTAAACTTGCGTACGGGATAGACACTCATCACCATATGCATTTTGTAGCATTTGGTGCGTTTCAGTAAAAGGTTTACCCAGTTTAACACAAAACTCAATTGCAGCTCGTTGTTTGAAACTTATTTTCCGACCGATGTACACAACACACTGACAGTTGAAACGCAATAACTTTGTTGCCGTGCATCCAAATGTCATGACATTTATACCAGTTGTCAATGAGGGACTACGCCATCTACCGGTAAAATATTACAACAGATGGCACTAGTGGTACTATTTGTTTTCAAAAGTTCGGTTTCTTTCGGAATGGAGGGTGTATTTGCAAGATCCATTTGATAGAAGGGAGCTCTGGAATCTGGAACTCTGAAGGTTTATGGCAATAATTGATTACTTTCACATTGCCGACGACTGGCCGCTGGCTGAAAAGAGGGCATTGCCAACGGCTAGCTGAGAAGATGGCATTGAACAAACATTCCTTACATTGATGGATAAATTATCGTAACAAAATTCTCACTTGAAACACAAAAACGAATGATTTTCTTGTGTAACGTGTACTCTAAGAATTGTCTTCCATAACTTCAGTGATAAATACGATAGTGAAAATTTAAGATGCATGATTGGATGCGAGTCGTTGAGAGAAGAAACATTTTACATATCCTCTTTCATTGTTGCATTAATAGGTTATGTCCAGATGCTCTTGTATTACTTCTGACTTCAAGCTTATTTCTACAGCAGAAGACACCGTACCGGTAATTATAGCCTAATTGATAAAGAACTTCCAAGAGACAGGATGGAAAGGAAATAAGGCAAGAGAGCTAGGAGGCGGCTACAAGTTTCTGTATAGTGGAGCAAATGAACATGGAAAGAACGGAGTAGTGATTGTTCTTTCAATAGTAAGTGTAAATAGTATAGTATAGTAAGTGCAAATAGAAGGAATGATGAGTATCAGGATGAGTATCAGTATGTGCATGAGTGAAATGATCAATGTAGCGTGTGTGTATGCTCTGTAAGTCGATTGCGAGGAAGAAGAAAAAGAAGGAATTCTGGGAGCAATTGGACCATGAACTTCGCAGCGTACCCTCAGCGGAAAGAGTAATTGTGAGCAGCGACTTGAATGGACATGTAGGGAGAAGGAGAGAAAGCATGAGAGGATCCACGGTGGCTGGGGTGTGGGAGATATGAACGAAGAAGGAGAAAGAGTGATAGACTTTGCAATGGCATTGAATCTGGCGATTGGCAACACATTTTTTCAGAAGAAAAAGGAGTAGCTCTTAACTTACAATAGTAGTGGAAAAGAAAACCAAATCGATTTCATCTTGTGCCGAAGACAACATCTTCAGGAGATTAAGAACTGCAAGGTCATAAATGGTGAAAGTGTGGCCCCACAACACAGAGTGATTGTGGACTGGGAGTTTGCAGGTAGAAATAATAGGAAGTCCCGAAATGGAGAGTCCAAAATTAGGTGGTGGAGACTGAAAGAAGATAAACTATGAAAATTGTTCAGGGAAGAGGTTATCGAAAGAATAAATCTGCAAGAAGAGGATGTGCAAAAATGGTGGGATGTGAACAGTAGGATCATGCTAACGGCCGCAGAGAAGACTTTGGGTAGAATTTCTGGAAAAAGCCACCCTGCAGGAAAGAGACGTGGTGGTGGAATGTGGAAGTTCAAGAAGCTATTAAAGTGAAGTAGAAAGCTAAAACAAGATAGGATGCTTCAGGAACAGAAGAAGATAAATGTAGCTTCAAAGCGACTAATAAGGATGCAAAGAGGGCAGTGGCTAGAGCAAAAGACCAAGCTTGGGATGAACTGTATGACGAACTTGAAACACCAGGTGGAGTGAAAAAGCTATACATTTTAGCAAAAACCAGAGACATGGCAACAACGGATATTACCCATACTAGGCAAATTAAGAATGGGTAAGGATTAGTGCTTAGGCCTACCGATGAAGACAGGATTAAAGAGAGATGGGCCGAATATTTCGAAATGCTGTTTAGTGGTGGTGGTGGGGGTTCCTGTTTTATGACTGTATTGATGATTATTTTTGTGTGTTGAATTGAATAAGAGGATAAATTATTTTATATTTCTATATATACACATGCCCCGACAGGGATCTCTTTATCCTTTCACTTATTTATAAACATTAGTACTCATTAACATTCTTATGTAGATATTTACATTGACCTTGCTTAAAACAAGCAGTGTGCAATACGGGGAACAACCTGGTCCAGAAACCTATCTTTCGTTCCAACTCAGTGATTAGAAATCACTCAATCTTTGGGGTAGCGCAAAGACCACTAAAGATAATCCAATTTAATACCATGACATTAACTTACTTAATTTATTCCATTGAACCAGGTTGATTTGAAGGTTCGAGCGCCAGGTACCCAGAATATACATATCCGAAAGATAGATTCCACCAAGCTATCGTCCCTAGCACTTTCGTTCTCCCCCACCTAAAACTCCTAACGGTAACTTGGTTCAAACCCTGGAAACCAAACGGATTCGGTTGACTTGTCCACGTGGTTTCACGTCTAATTTCTCACTTCTTCTGTACTTTGAGAAAACCAAACCTGTTTATAAGTTACATTGAAATATGAGGAGTAGACTTTATGCGTGCAGCGTAATTTAATAAAATATAAAGATACGAGTTGATTAATGGAATAATATATAAATGTTTATTTACAAAAAAATTAGTGCGTGGACTTCAATTGATTAAGCATCTCAACTTGCTTGTAATTCAGCCGTTTTCAACATTAATTAAATTTACTTTCTCCTGGCGTGAATTTTGCCCCCCATAACTTCCCTGGGTTAAACAGCCCACCAATTACATCCTTGCACATCCCTCCGCTCGGGACTCGAACTCAGGACCAAATCTCCGCACTGAGTTCTTTCTCTAACAGAAATAAAACGCCTACTAGCCTCATCGTTGTGCAATGACTCACAGCCAATCTTACCCACATTTAGTGCAAAGAAAATTAAAACAATTCGCTTTTACTTAATAACCCTCCGGCCTGCTAAAATTACGAAGACAACCATGTTAAACACGGAGCAAGAAATTCTCCCAAATGAAGATTCTCTATCAAGGGGCAAGGATAGGTCTCTATGAAGTGTACAGAAAGCAGCAATAGCTTTCTATAAATTTCTCTCTAATCACTGAGAACGATGCAATACATCAGTTCCTGTCTGCTCAAAAAGTCTCTCGTTTTAGATTATTTTAATCTCCTCTACTTCAAGAAGTCTGTGCAAATTTTGCCTTGGTCACTCAACCTCACGTAGGCCTACTTCCTGCCCACGCACATGTTAAAGTAAATCTGTACACCTCAGTTCAAGTTATTTATCTCCCGCGTCTTTAGTTAGCTATCTGAAGCAGACAAACTGTGATTTCTCTTATCTTTCAGAAATATCAAAACTCAACAGATGGGAGTGAAAATTCCCTGTATCAGGCTCTCAAGGATAGCTCACCTAGTACGCAAAGGATGTCCTAGTTGTTTTCTATTGTTTTTCTTGACTCTTTTTTAATAGTGTTTAATTTCTATCTGAACACCTTGTTATTAGCGATTCTATAATTTAAATGAATAACTAATACAATTGGTTCTGTTCCGGGGTATGATATTGCAGAATCAGAGACAGTAAAAACTAAAGAAAACAGTTATACGTATATAGAATTAGCAGAGCCGAATTCCAATCGTATAATGAAATAAAATTTGACGAGATGATCGACCAAGTACCTGAAAAATTAAGCGACAGAATATACACTTTCTGGAGATTTAGAACTACAGTCGGGATAGGAATTACTCTATTAATTTCTCAAGGATAACGCTAGGAGTTTGGTTAATATATAAGCATATTTAATTTACAAAGAAATTTGTCTTTTAATCTGGGCTATTTCTAGGTTAAGAAGGAGGTCAATGAATCTATCCTGAATCTGTCGGCGATAATAATCTCTAGAGCATGTGTTCGTGAGTAAATACGAACCAAGCTTTTTTCTCGCTGAATTAATATAACGTCAGATATATAAATACAACTGAAAGGTCAGAATTTATAGAACTTGCATATGCGAGCAGTTTATCTGATGGACGACGTTCCGGCTTTTACTTACTTTATCATCCCGCGATTGGCCTCGTGAACTCGTACCGTGCGCTTATTGTACTAGGAATTACAACGTCTGAATGTCAGCATTAATATATTCTTTAATAATTCCAAACTAGAATTTATAAGATAAATAGACTAACGCGGCTAAAAAAAAAGATCTCTTTCATTAGGAACGTCACTTGTAGATTTTACACAGGATCATTTTCCTGTTAGTCACGACAATTCTTTTTTAGTTTCTTCTTTATGATGAAACCTTAGTTAGTTTACATCTTCCTTAGTTTACCTGATGACGGAAAGAGATCTAATCAGTAACACCTGCTTATAATTCCCAAAACCATTCAACGCAGAAACATGTATTTCTCCAGCATTTAGGAGAATGATTATAATATTTTTTCTCCTTTTTTATGTAATATATTTATGCTTCTTTAGAATTCGGAGAAATATTCCTGTTCTTATGTCTGGGATGCGGTGGAAGTTTAAATTACTTATCCTACTTCGCAATGAAGTCCCATCGAAACTATTTTAGAAGAACGAAAAATACCGGAGTAAAAACACTTTGCAAATTGCTGAAAAACTTAAATATAAGATCCCCGTGAAGCGAGCAGGAATAGATTGACTTTACTTACAATCCACCTGCATCGCTATACCTCTCTGTGGGGCCTCCCAGGGAAATGGTCTGTGTCACAAAGACATCAAAGAATAAGAGAGAGAGCTTCTCTCCCAATTGAAGTAGTCTTCCTGCGGATCCTGTGAACAATGACCCTGGTAAATCGGTTGCTCTTTCTTTATATAGTGACCGGAACAAACCGTCACTAAGTTTAAATTATAATTTTCCCGCACTAAATTTATCCAATAGACTTTGAAAGCACAAAGCAGCTTGGCAAAAGCTTGGTCGTTGGAACACGACTCTTCTTGAACAACGGCCAGCTGTTTATCAAAAGAAAAAAATGGTTCTCCTGTGAATGGAACAAAGAAGTAAGTAGAAGAATACAAAGTTACTGACATGATAAAATACAAGGATACACACACATGATAAAATTACAATTTGTAGACATTGGATTATTCATAGTAATCTTGTGCAAGATCACACACACACATTCATACTTTACATATTAATTAATTACTAATGTAAGGAGGAAATTATTTACTCTCTTACATGCTCCCCCTCTCTGAGGAAAAAAATTAGATATAATCTCATTTTGTGAGTACTTAACCTGTATCATTTATTACTGTATTCACTTTATTTCGACAATATGTATCGTCTATAGTGTTCGTTGAGATTAGAATGTTTGTAATAATTTCACTTTCACTTATTTCAAAAAGTATCTTGTGTTAATTTTTTTTTTAGAAATTTTTAAATTTGATACACACAATAATATTTACACACTTTCACAAAACACTAGAAAAAAATAAGATATAAGGAATATAGTTTCCTTTGCTGTTTTATATTTTCACACTATTTCCAACGGAAGTTAACAGTTCGGTTTCCACTATAATCACTCGCTGTATGAATCTTGGATCTCTCGACGGATAGCCATATACATTTATCCGGCGCCTCACTGATTCTCTCTTCCTCGACTTCAATTGGATTTCACTCGGTAGCTCTACGTCAATGTCCGGAGCCTTAACTGGGTTGAAAATGTCTGTACAATCAAGATCTATAACTAGAACATCCTCATCTTTCGACATCTCGCTGTTTGGAACTTGATTTAATAATTTATCATTCTGCACTCCTTCACGCACGGTTGTTTCTGTTTTTACATTCTGTTCAGGGATTGTTAAGTCAGTCTTGGATCCAACTTCAGTTTGATTACTGCTTGGCTGCAACAGTTCTTTATCCTCGAGGATCTGGTTTCGATTTCCATCCAGACCTTGTTGTGAACTGTTTGGAGTACTTACTGATCCATTTAGATTACATACAGCGATTTAGACAAATGTGTCTATGAATCTCTCACTTCTGCTAACTTAAGGATCGGTGTATCATCCCAAATTGCCCCCGGTATAGTAGGTACCTGGGAAGTCGGGTTCAAATGTGCAGAAAAGGACTGCACATTATTAACAAATTTTTCCCCTTTTTGATTATTTTGTAGCCTATCGACACTGCAGAACATTTGTAATTCTGAAGGAAATTTACGGTTCTGCCTAACATACAGATCACATTCCGCTGTGTGGGTCGTGCTCTCCACGATATATTGTTATAATAGTGTCTGTCATAATAATAATTACGATTGTAATTTTGCGATCTATACGAATTATAGTACGGACGATACGTGTTCTTTCTAAACGGAGGGTTCTGTCTCGCCCTAACTACAGCTCACAACTAAAACGTGTAACCTTCCTGTTCTGTAGACCGGTATCTAAGTGAAAGTTATACACAAAAAGATTAAAATAAATATATATACATGGAAGACTTCTCTACTGTGAAACGAAAGGTCATCTGCTTATTTACAAGTGAGAAGAGAATCACGTTTCTCATCCGTTGTAATAAAAAACCTCCCCCATTCAAAAGTAAGAAGCTTTCCTTTTTGGGAAGTGTGTCACTTCAGTTACGTCTGTCTGTCCCTGAACTGGTATTGATTTTTTCTATTCTCCTTCTCTTCGTCCTTTTCTAACTCGAATAAAGCTCGGCAGTCACTTTCTTGAATAGCCCTTGCAAATTCAGGTGGCGGAAAGAAATATTTCATTCTGTCGGCGTGTCCCCGTATAGATTTCTTTGTCATACTATGATCCGTAGGTATTTGTCCGTAGTTATTTTTTGCGACCCTCTTTGTTATCTTAAAAGGTCCATAGTGTTTCGTAAGAAGTGACGCAGTTATACACCTGGCTGCGCTAGAAATTCTGACTCTTCTCAATCCGCACAGATCACCCACGTGGAACGGTGATTCCTTTCTTCCCCTATCATACATTTTTCTTTGCCGCTCGTGCACCTTTCTTTGAACATTATTTGCTATTTCCAGAACTCTTTATTTTAACTTCCAGCTTTTCACATAATCCAGCTGATAGTTCCGGAAATCTCCCCAGTGGTGACCTCAGAATCTAACTGCATTGGCGCTGTTAATTTCCCCCTAAAAGGCAAATGATTTGGCTGAAACAAAGTCGAATTTGTAAATCTACTGTTTAAACTAAATTCCAATATTGGCAGGTCCTCTGGCCATCTTTCATGTTTACCGGAGTAGTATGAGATACATTTTTAACGAGTTTAGAAAAATTATCAGTTTTATTACCTTGAGGCCGAAATTGCGTAATATGTATCGATTTAGTCATTAATTATGCCATTACTTGATCCCACAATTGCGATTTAAACAAAGAGTGATTGACACTTACAATCTTAGGATAGAACCCATCACCTGAAAACAGACTTAAAAGGCAATTTACTATACTGTTACTTGTAATATTTCGTAAAGGAAATTTAGAAAATCCGTCAGAAGCAATGAAACAGTAGGCATAGCCCCAGATTTTGATCTAACAAGGGGTCCAATTCCGTCCACACAGAGAATCTCACCGGGTTCAGTAGCTAATGAACTTGACATGAAACTTAATTTTGGGTTCGCAGGGCTCTTACATGCAGCACAAATCGCACATCCTCTACAATATCTCCTTGTGTCGTGACTTACACAAGGCCAATAATAAAGCTCTAAATTTCCTAAGCGTTTCCGACATCCGAGGATAACAAGCAAATTTACTGTTATGTATAGAAAAAAGCACTGTTACCCTTAGGTTACTTGGTAACCAAATAAAAGATTTTTGCTCTTCTGCATTTTTACTAGAAGTTTTTTTTAGAATTCCATGACTATCAATTCAGCAACTTTTCGACTGTCTTCTTATGTTCATTTTCGTCTTCTTCTTTCCCCCTTAGCAAATTGTCCGAACTCAAGGAAGCTCTTCATTTTTCTTAAAAACAGATCCTTATCTTGTTCCTAAATCAATTTTTCAGAAGAGACTAACAGTAATGTAAACTGGATTTTCTTCTGTTTTTGTACTTTCGTCATCAGTGAAATGAAGAATAGCGAAAAGTTCATACTTTCTTTTTCAAGAATAATCTGGACATCCTATAACAACAGGATTATTCTTTTTGTTCTTTAATTTTTCTTCTTGCTTCTTTCAGCTGTTGACTATCGTACATGTACAGATAATAAATATTTTCTTTCGGTATATCAAATAAATCAACCAAAACTCAATCAGCTGATGCAAACTTAGTAAAACTTTGGTCACACTCGCATTAAAGAGGCAGGTTTTCTTTCACTAGATCATCCCCCTCAAATGTTTCGTCTTAAGTATGATCCTTATCTATGCGCGATAAAAAATCAGATATTTGTATCTTTCCTTTAATGCACCTAATAATAATAATCGGATGTCTACTAACATGTGTAAGCCATCTCGCAAGCATAGCAGATACATTAGAAGCTTTGTATATATTCAAGATCGCAAAATGATCTGTATAAACATATACAACGGGAGCGTGAATTAAATATGCTTGAAATTTTTCAACGGCAATGATTATAGCAAGAATTTCCCTCATCGTATTAGAATAGTTGACCTGCGTTTTTGTAAGCTTTTTTGAACCGAAAGCTACAGCATACATCTTATTACTTTCATCTCTCTGAGAAATCACATACCCGGAGCTATGACCTGAGCAGTCACAGTAAATGTGAAACGGTTCATTAAGTTTGGGGAGAAGCAAATGAGGATCTAGAAACAATACAAGTTTCACCTCATTCAGCGATTCTCTCCCATTCGAACTTCTCTCCTGGAATCAAAAGTTTAGTCATAGAAAGACAAATTTTAGTCATATTAGGAATTTGAAATTTCAAAATTGTAAGAATACTAAAATTCTCTGCAGTTCTTTTACATTTTAGGAGCTTGTAATTGCTGAACTATTTTCAGTTTTTCGTCAGTACAGGATACGTTTCCGTTAGCTACTCTATACCCTAGGAACTCGAATTCCGTTACGAAAACCCTGGCTTTTTTTACTGAATGTGTTATTGGCTTTCTGTATTCTCTCGATTACTTCTTCAAAAGTTTGCAATAGCTCTTCTTCATATCTCCCCCAATTAGATCATCATAATAAGTTACAACGTGTTTAAAATACAAGTCACCTAGTACGATTTGTATCAAATGACTCAAAGAATGCGGGAGCCCCTTAAGTCCGTAGACGCAAAGCTTATATTCAAACATTTCCTAGCTACAGATAAACCTGTGTATTTCCTACTATTTTCCTCAATCATAATTTGTGAATAGGCGAAACACAAATCTAATAATATATATACTTTATTCCCCAAGGTGGCTAAAAGTTTGAGTCATATCTGGGATAGATCTCGGGCAATCTCGCGTAATCTTGTTTAACCTACGAGAATCCAAAATTATTTTGTATTATCTTCATTCTGATGCAGTATTGGATTACTTATAAATTTAGTGTTACTATGTTCCATGATATCCTGATCCAGAAGTTCCTGAATAACCTGTGCCATTATTTTCCTTTTTTCCTCAGTCATCGGCCGTATCTTACTAGAAAAACCCCCGTCGTTAGTTATTTTGATTTTATGTTTCAGCACATTAGTAACACTGGGAGTTTCGGAGAACGAACCTTTATACTTTATGAGGATATTTCGAAACCGTTCTTTTAGAGGTGCCTGAAACCGTACATTATTAATAATTAAACTTATGTCATTTAATGTCAAATCAGGCTCATCACTTATAGCTGATACGTTCTCAATAATATTTTCTTTTATAGACAGAATAATAGACTGTTCTCCTAGATCAAAAGTCCAACCATTCTTGCTAATGTTCAAAACAATCTTAGATTTCTTTAAAAACTCTAGAACGTTCCTAATACGTTCCGGTATAATATGAAATCTTTGTTTAATAGACTGATTAAAAAAATTCACGGTATCATAAACTATACCACATGTCCTTGTCTTCCCAGCGGCCAGGGCAATGAGCATGGTTCTATTAATTACCCTAGCAACTTGCTGTTTCCACTTTTGTGCTTCATTATAACTGACGCAGGAGACTGAACTGCCTCCAACAATAAAGAGTTGCGATGGGCCACCTAAAATAGTACAATTTATTAACGGTTCTCGAATGTTGGATGTTTTCTCTAATTTTTTCTTTTGCAGCCCCCAGACATTCGTTTCTCCCCCTAAAAAGTACTAGCAACTTGTGAATAAGAAACAAAGTTACTCTGACTGACCCATTCTTTGTTTTCTTCACTTCAGTGGATAATTTTCTTCTTTATCTACTGTATTTCTTTAATCGACCGCTCTTCTTCCCCCTTCCCACAGTCTTACTCTCTTCACTCAGAGACAGGTTTGAGCGGGAGGAATCCCCTTGAAATTATCTTCCTCAGGTAAGTTTTTCTAGCTCACTTCCCCTCCTTCTTGACTTGAAGATGGACTTGGCTTGTTTGTCATCTTCTTTTATTATGACACAGAGTTCACGTGTTTGACTTTATCACTCCACGCAGAGCTATTTTTTTTCGGAGGTTGTTAAACTTCGAAACAAAGTACGTTATTCTCGTCTCGTCAGAGAATGACCACCCTGCGGTAGAAAATGTACGGTACCATCTTGTACAGAAAGTATTATTCCTAAAGTGCTCAACGCTTGTCTACCAAAAATAATTTCACGGACTAGTTAAGAAACTACTAAAAATCTTTGCGTGAATTTTCGCTTCTTAATAAAAAACTCAACGTCAATTTGTTCATTTCTCCTACTGCCAAGTTCAATCTGGTTTTCTTATTAATGGTCTTCGCACCATTTTCTTTTAATAAACGAGCAGTTTCCAGATTGATTAGATTGTTGCTTGAACCCATGTCTAAAAATATGTCTCGCTTTTCACCATAGAAGTAACCAAAAATGACTGGTTCCGGTGGACTCTCGAAACGTGTTCGCCTCGGTTTCAGTAAGTCTTCGTTTCGAGTCCCGGCTGATACTCCTGCAAAGCCGGAAACTTGCTCCCTTTTCATTTTTACTCTACATTGTGAAACCACGTGATTATTTCGACCAGAGGAAGTACATTTTATTTTTTCAAACCCTTTGTTAGAACGATTTACATGTTGATCATTTTCAACATTATTAGCTTTTTTGCACACGGCTGGATTCAGAGCTTGCGGTTGTAGTTCGAAACATTCTCTTTTAGAGGCAACATGGCAGCTACCGGAAATGAATGTTGTGTATTATGAGCCTCCAGCTGTTGGCTATACATATATCCATCCAACAAGAGAGATTGAATTTCCAACGCTGTTTTTTCTATTGTTTCGCTGAGCTTAGTTTCTTGTCATACAAAAAGTGCGAAAGTTTGGATAAGATTTATTAACTATACTACTGATAATTTCTGACTCCAGTGGTACTTTCGGCAGTCTATGGTAAATATAATGCATGTCTCGAACGAAAGCTGCTAAAGTCTCATTAGACTTCTGTACTCTGTTTTGAAGCTTTCTTTGTATTTCTAGCGCATAACGGAAAGATCGAAAGATCGCATAACGGATTTTATAGAAATTCGTGTTTCCACTCCCCCAGATTTTTATAGGGACGAGAAAAATAAAACCACTTAAGGGCGTCGTCTGTAAGTGCCACCGGAAGTAGATTATTAAGTACTTGTTCTTCCGTAAGAGAGTTAATTTGCACATTACGATACAGATCGTCAATGAAATTGAAGCAATCTTGTGACCCACTAAATACGAACAGTTTATCTGATGGACGACGTTCCGGCTTTTACTTACGGTACCATCTCGAAATTCGCCTCGTGTTCTCGTACCTTGCGCTAATTTTACTAGGAATTACTACGTCTGAATGTCAGCATTAATATATTCTTTAATAATTCCAAACTAGAATTTATAAGATAACTAGAATAGCGCGGCTAAGAAAAAAGATGTTTTTCATTAGGAAAATCTCTTGTAGATTTTACACAGGATCATTTTCCTGTTAGTCACGACAATTCTTTTTTAGTTTCTTTTTATGTAATATACCTGATGACGGAAAGAGATCTTATCAGTAACACCTGCTTATAATTCCCAAAACCATTCAACGCAGAAACGTGTATTTCTCCAGCATTTAGGAGAATGATTATAATATTTTTTCTCCTTTTTTATTTAATATATATATATACGCTTCTTTAGAATTCGGAGAACCCTTCCCGATCTTATGTCTGGGCTGCGGTGGAAGTTTAAATTACTTATCCTACTTCGCAATGAAGTCCCATCGAAACTATTTTAGAAGAACGAAAAATACCGGAGTAAAAACACTTTGCAAATTTCTGAAAAACTTAAATATAAGATCCCCGTGAAGCGAGCAGCGAGCATGGATAGATTGACTTTACTTACAATCCACCTGCATCGCTATACCTCTCTGTGGGGCCTCTCAGGGAAATGGTCTATGTCACAAAGACATCAAAGAATAAGAGAGAGAACTTCTCTCCCAATTGAAGTAGTCTTCCTGCGGATCCTGTGAATAATGACCTTAGTAAATCGGTTGCTCTTTCTTTATATAGTGACCGGAACAAACCGTCACTAAGTTTAAATTATAATTTTTCCGTACTAAATTTATGCAATAGAATATTAAAGCACGAGGCAGCGCAGGTAAAGTTTGGTCGTTGGAACACGACTGTTGTTGAACAACGGCCAGCTGTTTATCAAAATAAAAAATGGTTCTCCTGTGAATGACCAAAGAAGTATGTAGAAGAATACAAAGTTACTGACATGATAAAATACAAGGATACACACACATGATACAATTACAATTTGTAGACATTGGTTTATTCATACTAATCTTGCACAAGATCACACACGCACATTCATACTTTACATATTAATTAATTACAATGAAATTAGTAAGGAGGAAATTATTTACTCTCTTACACACAGCAACAGTAACTGTGAACAAATTCCATCTCTTACACAAAAATCACAGAGAGAAGAAATATTCCACAGATAGAATAAAATTGCATTAATGGTATTGGAAATTTCCCTAAGCCACTTTACGTTCCCCGAACGTAAGTTTGCAAAATACAAGTCTCCTGTATTTGAGTTTGGTTTCCCGATGCAAGTAAACTATACCTTTACTTATTCAACTTCCGCCTCACGGCCGCATCAGGACTCGAACTTACGAGCCACCCATTTATCAGTACTTTCCAGCTCAATATATTTTTTCTACAAAATTAGACTGTTTCTTTCTTCTATCACATTCATTATAGAGATTGGCATAGGATAAATATCTTATTTCCAGCGACTCAGATAACGAGGATAGTCACCTGTCTTAATGTACTCTCTCCGTAGTGCTTCCACGGATTTAATATTGCACCTTGCGAGACTAGGAAAGTCTCACAAGTGCCCTTCCCATTAATCATATATTTCCAAGCCAGTCTCAATCTCGTAATTCATTGTTATGTGTTCATGTGTTCTCAAATGCAATCAAATACAGAATATCATCTCTCTGCTACACAATTCGCTGTCTTGCTTATTCATTTTCTATTCGTCCCGACACCACGAGAATGGGAGTGCAAATTTACCAGTACTTAGGCTGACAAGAGATGTCATCCAGACCTTCAAGGGAATACAGCGGAAATTACGCTATCCGAGGACAATTACATATGTTCAGCTAGGAAAGCCTTACAAATACACCCTTCCCTTAATCTCTCCAGAGCGAATAAACGCCCAATCCCTATTCCTCTCATTTCCCAGGGATTTGATTACAAACAACATCGCCCATTACTTTAAGTTACTGGCAGAATCACTGGATTTAAAACTTATAATCTTTTAACAAACTGAATACTTTACTTTACGTGATTGAAACTGACTTAAAACTCCAAAAGAAAAATTCCCGAGGTTTTGTCATGATTTCCCACTTCAAATTACATTAATAAATGTATCAGAAATCACTTATAATTACCAACCTTCATCACCGCCACTCTTTGCCCACCTTCCGAACGGCAGCCGGGTACCTCCACATCTTCTACATCGTGGAGCTGGTGCGTCGTGTCCAGTCGCTGACAAAATCGAATTCGGACTGTCTCCACTAAGTGCTAGTGTGAGAATGCTACTAAACCATTATTGGTTCCTCAATTTTTCAACTACCCTCGAAGTAGGTCTCAAAGGCTACTCAATGAGCGGGCTCCGTTCTCTCTACCAAATTGAAACCTTCTAATCCGCAGGGTAAGGGAAGAAAAACGGGGTGGCGTAAAAAATACCTTCTGTATTGTGAACGAGCAACAAGTACCTCTCTTTTCCCTCGCGAAACATTCTCCCAGCGTTTCACACAAACTAGAGAAAGAAAATCGACTTCCCATTCTCTCACTGAAATATGAGGCAAAGATATAACAGCGAATTTCGATATTGACATTTAAACAAACATATCTCTTAATTAATTAGAAACATTATTGTAATACTTTGCAAACGGCTGTATCATCTTTAGATTCCTGAAATAAATCACAAATTATTATACACACATATATCAATTATATTAAAATAAAATGCTTCCAGCTCAACTTAAGATTTTTTCCCAATTTCTTACTTAGTATGCAAATTAAATTTAGAATCAATTACTACCATCTTAAAACAGTTAAGATGGATATCTTAACAACGCTACTAAATGAAGAAAATCCTAGAAAAGTTCTGAGCGACAGAACCCCAAATCCTGGACCAACGCCAAGAATAAGTCGAGAAGAAGTGGAAAACCGGAAAGAAAATGAAGTTTATGGGCGGTAATAGCAATCAAATTTTTGTACAGCGTCACACTTTCACGTGGTGGAGAAAATTGCAACTATTTATGTTCCAGTGTAAATCGCTTCCGCATTGTCTCACTAGCGTATCTACCAGTACCAAGTATCAATGTTCTACTTTCATTACCGCACGCTCTGGGCTACTGTGAGTAGGGTCACTTTAATTCTAATCAGCTGGTACCTATACTTGTCTCGTTTTTCAACCTATTTTCACAAAAACAAAATATTGCAACAAGTTGGATTCTGTGCCTCACATACGACTACAACCAGAGTCGACTCTAAGTCGATTGGCGCTCTGTCCAAAATTTTCGATACGAACTCATAAATAGTAATTTAATTTTCCGAACTCATACAGTAGAACAAACTCATATTTAATTATAAAAATTTACTTCCAAAATTTGTAATAGACCCTAAGTGAAGAAATAAACAACTAACGAAGTGAAATAAAAATAAAATCATAGTTCTCGATATCTTTGGTCTATACTATTTCACCCGTTTTGATAGACTAGCGCCTGAAATGGTTGGCGCCCTGTTTGTGAGAACAGTTCAAACACCTCTCGAACCGGTCCTGACTATACAACTCTCTGCCATAAAGACAGACGTAAAATAATTGTTTTTCCTTTTATGCTTGTTGTTCCCGTTCATGAAAAATATTAGAATATTAGAAAGACTGAACGTGTTTCTCTTACTATTGACTGAAACCAATTTCTCTCAGTAATGAACTTCCCCAATGGATATGTGTTTTTCTTTTTAATTTTCTTCTATGGGCTGAATTTGCAACTTTAGTTAACCTAAGTCCGTCACATCTGAGGAATGATGACGTCTCCGTGACCACTTTTCCAAAGCTAGGGATTAGCAGCTAGCTGTTGTGGCCTTAATTGAGATACCGTCCCAGCATTCGGCTGACCAACTGAGTAAAACCCTGGAAAAGCTCAGTTAGGATGACCGACAGCAGGGCTCAAACTCTCGTGCTTGCTCACTGTTGATCCGAAGTCCGTGACGTTACCAACTAGACCACAAGGTTTGGTTCATTGGCTCACATAGTACATAAAGCAGGGCCTAGCAAAAATGTTGGGGTCCGCAGTCTCCTATTTGGGTTAAAAGGGCTCCGCGGTCAAGAAAGTTTAGGAACCACTGGTTTATAGTGATATCAGCGATTTAGAGGTCCCGTAAAAAAAAAAAAAAGACGTTCAATATAGGAATATGAGCTTTCGATATTAAAGAGATATGGCAAATATGTACATGTGTGCAAAATTTTATATTCGTAGCTTGAAGCATATTCGAGTTGTGGACCCCTGAAATTGCGTATTTTAGGATAACCGTTTCATTCATTCACTCATCACATTGTTTAGGGCGTTCGCAATAAGTTAGAAACATAAAAATAGGCATGAAGGTGGAGGGTGATAAGTAGGTAAAGGGAGAATTCCGACATTTTGAACAAGTCACCCTCTTGGATTCAAAGTGGCCGCCAAATGTAAAATTTCAAAGTATACACAGCCAAAACAGCTCGAGTGAGAAGAAATAAATTTGGTATGAAGGTACGTAATCACTAGTAGGTTAAGGAAATATTACAAAATATTGAGAAAGTCGAAGAACAACTTCCAATGTTCCTCTTACATACTGTCGCCAAGGAACTTGGCTCATTCATTTTCCATTTCAGCACTTTTTAGGCCTTACGAACTTGGCTGAACTTTTTGCACCTCTGGTAAAGTTGTTAATGGCACAAAGTCGATGAGATTTATACACGAGACATTAAAGCAGCACATTTTTTACCAGTTAATTTACATCTCATATAAACTAGACCTGAGAATGCACTCCATTTTCGTGGCCACCATATTGGATTGCGACGGTATATTAAGGTTTTCGCAGCGCTCGTTGTAGAACGCGCTTTCTCGAGAAGCGTTCCGCCGATTTCCATGAACATTTTCTTTTTTCTTTTTTGTAGCTAAAGTGACATAGCTTAATAACGACATGTCACAAGCGTAAAAAATATGTATTTTCTACCCATAATGAACACTAATATTAAATTTACGATTATTTTCTGTCATTTAAATCGAATGTATAAGAAAACGGTCAATGATGCCAAAATACACATTTACTTATTTTTGTAGAGAAAAAAATAACTTTCAATTTTCGTTTACAGAAAGAGATTCGGTTAAAATTGGCCTATATATTAATTTTTAAGTTCAGGTGCGTGCTGGATTTTAGTTGTTATACGGTATATTGTTTCCCGTTGCCACTATTACAAGACTGAGTAAATTTCTTTATTCACAATCACTTTGCACTCCACTGAATAATAATTCTAAGTTGTTTCTAATGCTTAATTGTATTTGTTTGGAGAAGAATAAAAAACGCAAGTCATTAACACCCCCTCCCACACACGGAAGCTACGACAATTTCGCACTTCGTAAGAGCCAAGGTCTGTTAACCAGTTTACAAAAAAGATAACAAGAAAACAAGATGTGAAGTAAAATGACAAGCAACTTGTGAAATTCAAGATGAGGAATATAGGATCAAATCGGACCAGTGGATTATATTCGAGATCGGAAAGAGGAGCAAGGAGTGAAGTAAGTGTGGTTCTTGGAAAGCGTCTAAAAAGTTACGAAAATAGGCACTAACTAACGCATGGTGATAGTAAGGCTAAAAGGAAGAAGGAGTAAGGCTAAAAGGAAGAAGGAGTAAGGCTAAAAGGAAGAAGGAGTAAGGCTAAAAGGAAGAAGGAGTAAGGCTAAAAGGAAGAAGGAAAGAGCTAGTAATCTGGAGGAGTTAATTCAGGAAAAACAGAAGAGTGCATGCTGATGGTCAATTTTAATGCAATAGTATGTGAAAGGCAAGTTGAAACAGCAGGAAACTACGGTATTAGCAAGAGGGGCCCAAGAGCTCAGAGATTAGTTAATTTTTGTAACCAACACTCAATAGTGATGGGAAACTGGTGACTTGTTTGTTTGTCTATGCTAGTGGTTTAAACAAGATAAAAGAAGATATATCTGGTCACGTCCAGAGAACGAGAAGGTTTCAGATCGAATACGTGCTAATTCAGGATAGGTTTATAAATTGTTTGAATAATAATGTAAAGGCTCTTTCAGGAACCGATATTCCCTCTGACCATAATTTGGTCTTACAAAGAACATCAACTTAGTGATCCAAGCCGATTTCGATTAAATTTGGCAGGTAGAAACTAGACGTGAAAGAAGTGAAGACGGGTCTTTTCGTTTCTGCGGAAAAACGGTTTGAAGGGGAAAAAAGCCTCCGAAAATTTTTTCAGACGCCCCTGAAATCGACATAAGGAAGAGAGTTATTCCGACCAAGCGTTGCATATGAATTGTATTGGGAAAATAAATGAATAAGTGTTTCTTCTTTTCTGCGGAAAAACAAGTTAAGGGGGCAGAGGCTCCCCCAACCATGTTATCCATGAAATCCAAAATATTCATGGATACAGAGAGTACACGACAGAAGTACATGCACGATTGGAATGAAAGTGTGTACATAAACAATACACATCAAATAAGCGACCACGTTTTTTTATTTTTATTTTTAGCGGAAAAGGGTTTGAATGGGGGCTGAGCCCTCGCCGGAGAAATGTGGCTGCAAGCGCCAAAAACGAGAAGAAGGAATGGATTGAAATACATATAGACAGATGAGAGGGAGAGAACAAAGACGCAGTTTGTAGTGCAGCATACACAGCTAGGCTGCAGACCGTTGTAATTACTGTATTCTGTGAGAGTATGCTGCCAGTACGCACTCATCGCTTACTCTGCGTACTCTAACTCTCCCCTTGAACAGTCCGTGAGCCTACAATAGAAATAATTGTCAGATGCTGCAGGTCCATAGGGTGACTGCGTGCCCCAGCTTTGCTTGCCCATTGATATGTATGTTTAGGTTGAAGATATGGGAGAGGGAAGTATATGCCGTGGTAAGTCAGGCATGTATGCTGACCTATAATCTACTAGGCGATAGTGTGTGGAGATGAAGTGTAATCTTACGTTGCGAGGCCGTGAAAATGTAGAAGGAGATCGCATGATAGAAACTATGATTCGTGAAGTGTAAATAACAATCTATGTTTATATAGAATTACACAAGCTGTTTGGAACGTTTTGATCTGTCGTATGCCTATTAACGTGGTATAAACATCTTGCGCATTGTACATTAGCATAGAAACAGAGTACGTTGAGTATCACTAATGTATAATATGTTTATGGAACAAAGGTTTCACAATAATGATAATCCACAAAAAAATGTTGCAAATATAGTGTTCTTGAACACCACCCACAGCGACCACAAATATCACACTTTGGCACACTTGTTGCGTCGAAAGAGTACTCCACAGGCGTCTGAAACTTTGCCGGTCTCTCTGTTGTGTAACCAATCTCATACCAAGCGGACGTTTCGATATCGTAGGGAAGAGAATTAATTATGCATCAGTGACTGGAGTTTTGTGATATTGTCCCGTAAATGCAAGTTTATGTCCGACTGGTGCAAGTTCGCAGCGTCAGAAAAGCGACGCACAAAGATATTCCACAAGAGAAAAAATATGCATCCAGTGGCCGTTTTTCCAAGTTAGTCTCTGTGGTATTGTGAGCAGCGTTGTATGCTTTTCGTTTGGCTCTACGTCGCGTAATGTATTTTCACAATGTCAACTCCATGCATCTAATAGCAGAACAGTGTTCCGTTGCGTTGTAGGAAAATACACATAAACAAACCATGTTTCAACATGTTAATTTGGAAGTTTGCCGGGCTTCAAGGCAGCAAGGTAAATGTTACGAGGACAAAACACAGTGTCCTGCACTCTTGGGCCGAACTCAACTCTAGGCTCCTTCAACACTACAAATGACGGTGACAACAAAGTCCCATCCGCGGATATTATTGGATGAATGGTATAACTATGTGTTGTTGCACTCACGGATTGTACGACTGTTTCTACTGTTCATGCCCTGTTGTGCCAACGTACGTTCTGCATGCATTTCCATTTGAAAGCCGCTTTGGTCCGAATTATACACATTACTTGGAAAGTATTGAAGTATATGGTGTTTCACATTGGGCACAAATTCACTTATGGTTCTTGCGGAATCCTGGTCGCCTGCTGCATGTACTGTTGAAATAAATTTTGTCACTCAATGTTGTATCGTCTTTTAAAGTCCCACACCCAGGTATATGACGCTGAAAATTATTGTAAGCCTAATCTGTTACTAGACTGCAAGGCCCATCTCCAGAGGTCCACATCGTGTACAGGAAAGTGTGTGTGTAAAGCATCTTTGAACGTACGTAGAACAAACTGTGACACTTTCGCTACCCTGTCCTTCCGTGTTCCTCCTCCAGCAATCTGTTTCGCCCATCGGACTAGCTGTTCCCATGATCTGACTTTTCTATATTTGGATTGTCAGATCCCCCCGACAAAGGTATCTTCTTGCCACTTCTCCAATACGTGACGGCGTTTCGCTTCTACTCGAGGTCGGCATCGCCATCAGATACAGTGGCACGTCCAGCATACCCTTCCCTATCATCCTAGATTAAATAATCTCCGTCGTCCAAGTCTCTTGCTTCATCATCACTTGCGAGAGCTAACGTTGTAAACGTTTCAGTCTGCAAGCACAGCACCTGCTTCCATCCAGTCCTCCAACACACTTTGTAAAATAGTTGCTACGTGTCGTTCCTGCGGCGTAATTGGTATATCTGGCAGGTTGATTACATCAAAAGCAAGATGCAGTAAAGCAATAATGTTGGCAGGATTAATTTCCAACATTGTCTCCTCTCACAGTCAGCAGCTCCTTCACGTGTGTGTGTATGTGCTCCATCCCATATACAGGGTGTTACAAAAAGACACGGCGAAAATGCAGGGGCAGATTCCGTGGAGGTACACAAGTAAAAAAGGTCCGATGAACATATGTCCGGCAATGCATCGTTACAGATCTAGAGCCAATGAAACCCCCTTATGGTGTGAAATAGCCAGGTACGTATGAGCAGAGTCATGACTGATACATTAGCGAAAGTAGTATGAAGCACAGGTAGGAACGATATAAATTATGCCCATTGTGCGCTGGTATAAGAATCAGAAGAAGAAGGCATTAAAAAAGACAATATGTACAAAAAGTGGTACGTGTAATTGCCGTATGTTAAACTGTAACACGTGTACAAATGGTACAGTAACAAAAGCAAAACCACACATACAGAACAAAATCATCCAGAAGTCACAAGAGGAAAAATCATGCGGGAGCAACAACCACGAATAGTCATTGGTCAGCATCACCAGCGCCACAAAATCGATACACATGTGTATATGCAAGGACATGGAATTAAACGCAGACGTAGTGCCTTACAGTAAATGTTGAAAATGTCCACCTTCAGCCTGAATGCAAGCCTCAACCCGTCGACGCATGGATGCACTAACGCGCTCCCAAAGTCTCGCAAGCTGCTTCGATACGAATACGGAGCGTCTCCACAGAATCCACAGGGGATTCGTAGCCCAAAGACTTTAAATGCCCCCACAGATAGTAGTCCAGGCGATTTAGATCTGGTGAGCGTGGAAACCAGGCAACAGGTCATTTAAATACTGCCGCGCTGTAACATTGAAATGCGCGGGCGCACCGTCATGCATGCAATGCAACAATGGACGCAGAGCCAGGGGCACGTTATCCAATACATCTGGAATGTGGGTTTCCAAGAACTTTCGATAGTTGTTTCCTGTCAGTCGCTGGGGGAGTATGTACGGGCCGAGTAAAGTGTCACCGACAATACCACACCATATATTCAGGGAAAACCTTTGTTGATGTCCTTCTTGACTAATCGCATGAGGATTCTCTTCCGCCCAGATATGTACATTATGGTAATAGAAGACACCTTCTCGTGTAAACTGAGCCTCATCTATACACCCTATTGCAGATGGGAAAATGGGGTTGACGGCACACTGCTGGAGGTACCATTGACAAAAGCGTACTCGCGGCGGATAATCGGTTGTTGACAAAACCTGCACTCGCTGAAGGTGATACGGATACAGGTGCGTTCGACGACAGACACGCCATTACTGTAAAAGGTTTAAATGTAGTCTCCTACCTAATCCTCTTGTGCTGTTCGCAGGAGTGTTTCCAGCAGCATCCAAAATCTTCTCTTCTACATCTGGGGTTATAACTCTTGGTCTACCACTGTTTCCAGCAGAACGTGGCGTAAAAGTACCATCTTCCAGCAGACGGCGATGGAGGGATTAAAATGTTTTTCTATCTGGAATGCGCCGTTCGGGGTATCCCTCCTGGAATAGCCGCCGTGCTTCCAGTGCTTTTCCATCCGCCAACCCGTATGTGAAATGCGTATCTGCTAATTCTGCATTTGTGTACATGTTTCACTTGTGTCCTACGAGTACAAACCAGATACTTACTACACTTGGTACACAAACACGTATTCCTCTCTTCCACAGCACGATTTGTAGTCACTTGTCCCACCTGTTTCTGTTCCACACCACCACGTGCAGTAACTTTTCACCACGTCTTCTCTTCCACAACACAATTTGTAGTCACTTGTCCCACCTGTTTCTGTTCCACACCACCAGGTGCAGTCACTTTTCACCACGTCTACCCTTCCACAACACAATTTGTAGTCACTTGTTTCACCTGTTTCTGTTCCACACCACCAGGTGCAGTCACTTTTCACCACGTCTTCTCTTCCACAGCACAATTTGAAGTCGGTTCTGCGTCCTCTTCTGTTTCACAACACTTCCGTCATTTCAGCTCACATTTTACATAGCAGTGATTTAAGTACATTACTACATGTTAATAACTACGAGATGTTACTGTCGCAATGGCCTCCTCGCTCTGATAGTGCGTCCACAGCTTCCTGCACCTGTCGGTATGATGCTCTGTTTTAAGTTGTAATTAATGTCAGCACGCTGTCCCTTACTGCTCATTGTTTGTCCGCTATAGCTCTAGCTCTGTAACGATGCATTTCCGGACATACATGTTCATAGGACCTTTTTTACTTGTCTACCCCTACGGAATCTGCCCCTGCATTTTTGCCGTGTCTTTTTGTAACACCCTATATATGTTAACGCGCCATTGATGCATCCACGCCAGCAATATACACTTGACATCTTACCTGTTTACACACAGTGCGTAGAAAAATGCACTACTGCGTACTTACCATGTTACTTATCGCATCATGTACAACTAACGATATGTGTTCGTTTCAGTAATTTAACTTTGTTACATAACACATGCCAATATTAACAGTATGCTTCCACAGCCTCTTGACTGCTCTTTGTCGCATGTAGGTTCCACATCCTGATATCTGTATCGCAACTTACGTCACATGCAGTTATCATAAAAGACACGTGCCGTCCGTGCTTCCATGCAATATCAACAAGATAAGGCACATATTGACAAATATACTTCCGATTATATTCAAGTGGAGGGAAACGTCTTTACGTAACTGCTAAGGAGACATTGATTTTATGTTTTAAGTGAGGTTAAACGTCAACAAGCTAGAAACACTTATAATATTCTTTCTGGTACAGTATCTATCTATATCGTGGAGTCTCTCATTTAGCGTTGCCACAATTTCCCGGGAGACGGATTCTCCCAAGCACTGCTTTCCTGCACAAAATAAAACATATGTGGTCGCTTATTTTATATACCTAGAAATATTGTTTATATACAACCTTCCATTCCAATCGTGCATGCGCTTCTGTCATGTACCCTCTGTATCCAAGAATATTTTGGATTTCATTGACAACATGGTTGGGGAGCCTCTGCACCCCTTAACCTGTTTTTCCGCAGAAAAGCAGAAACACGTATTCACTTATTTTCCCGCTACTATTCATATGCAACGCTTGGTCGGAATAACTATCTTCCTTATGTCGATTTCAGGGGCGTCTGGAAAAAAATTCGGAGGCTTTTCCCCTCTTCAAGCCGTTTTTCCGCAGAAACGAAAAGATCGGTCTTCACTTCTTTCACGTCTAGTTTCTACCTGCCAAATTTGATCGAAATCGGCTTGGACCACTAAGTTGATGTTCTTTGTTAGTGAAAATAAACATAATACTGAGAAACGTAGGGAGAAGAAATACAGGAATAAAAAGTTTAGAAACGCTGAGTGATGTTTAAAACAATGAGATGAAAGATAAATGTGTGCAAATTTTTTAACCCGAATTCGGTAGAAACAGATGGAGACACTTACAGACTATGGGTTTACCAAAACATTGTTTGCTCGATGCAATAGAAGAAGTAATTGGATACTAAGAAAAGAAAAGAAAAGAGAGAATAGAAGAAGAATTAATCATATAGATACAGAAGAAGATAAAAAGCTGTACAGAAAACTACATAGTGACAATAGAAGAGAAACAAAGTAAAAGGAACATGGGTAACAAAGAAACCCATTGAAATAGAAGATTTTGATAGAACAGGAAGATATGATCTAATGTTCGAAGAGAGAAGAATTGGAGTTTGTACGAAAGGGAAGAAAATCTGTTTGATCATTGGAGAACAAAAACGGTGACCCCATCAGTGAACGGAAACGTATATTGGATATATGAATAGAATGCATAGAAGAACTAAGTGGATCATCACAACGTCCAAATATAAAAGAAGAACCAAAAGTACATGATTATAATAAAGTGTTCAAAATTCTAAGAGAAGAATTTGAGGAAGCTTATAATAAGATGAAAAATGGTAAAGCAATAGGTGTGGATGCTACTGTGATTGAATTGATAAAAGGAACGTAGAAGAGATAGGAAAAAATGAAATGTTCGGTCTCTGTGAAATTTTACTGAGGATAATGACCGAATGACTTTTTAGAAAGACTAATGATTTCATTGAAAAAGAACAAGAATGCAAGATGTTAAGATTACCGAACCATCAGGCTAATAGCGAGCGCACTCAGAAAAGATTCTTCTACGAATATTAGGAGTGAATGCAAAAATTGAAGAGGAACAGTTTTGATTTTGAAGAGGTAAAGGAATAAGAGACGTTATTTATCTGTTAAGATTAATAGGAGAGAGATACATAGAGAAAGGTAAAGAAGTATACAAATAATTGGTTGATTTGGAAAAGACATTCATTCCTGTCAGCTGGAAAATCTGAATGCAGGTGTGGAGAAGGCTTACAAAGAACTTGTGTCCAAATAAGAGAATATGGGTAAAAATAGAAGACGACTTATCAGAATGAATACTAATAAGTCGAGGAGTGATATAGGAATGCTGAACCTCGCCACTTCATTATATAGGCCTAATATATAAAGGAAAGGGAAGTTATAGTTCGGGGGAAAAAAGTTAAATGCATTAGATTTGCGGATGACATTGTTTTTCTTATAGAAAATATCACTTAGCAAGATGTTAACAAAGGTGCTGAAAAACTGTGAGAAAAACGGATGAAAATAATGGTAAATAAAGTAAAAGGTATAAGAACAAATTAGCCATAGATTGGAAGAGAAAAAGTAAAATAGGTATGAAGCTTCAGGTATTTGGAAATAATTTAAGTTGCGATATCAAGTGTGAGAAAGAGATAAAAGAGAGAATAGTGATGACCAAACAGGCCTTCACTAAGACTAAAATCTTTGCTGCGAATCGATGAACAAAGAATTAATGAAGAGATTAATTAAAAATATTGTGTTGAGTAGTGTTTCAACACAACCACTCTATCTATATAATTACATTTAACACAAAAATTTTGTTTCAGATATTCCCTTGTCATGTAAGGCTTGATATGTTTCAAATTTTTCATAAATGTTGTACCTTATGACGTAACTTTTCATGTTCCAGTTCCCTGCCCATATTTAAGTTTGGCTTTAAACTTTAGGATCACTTTATTCATTACAGATACTCCGTAATTAGTACATAATCTTTTAGACTGTTCTCTTGGTAGAACTTAATGTGAGGTCATATATACAAATTTTCGTGTGATTACCGCAATAGGATAATTACAAAATATGGAATCACCACTTCAATTAGTGATTTCCGGTTGTAAGACAGAGGTGCCATTGCTATATCCACTTGCTTGGTGAGATTCAGAATTGCAGTGGAAAAGTGCCAGTCCGGTCTTACCCTGAGCCAAAATTACCTAAAGGTCATAATAAAATTCAAAATTCAAGGAAGCTTAGGTAAATTAGATTCGAAGGTGCGTCTCTTCCTCAGTGATTACCCAAAGTCTATGGGTGGTGGTAAGTGGTTTCAGCAGTAAATGCTTAATTTAGCAACAGAAATATTAAAATGATAATAATAACCTTTGTAATCTTTATTACGGGAAAAGGCAATACAGCCACAGGCCACAAAATGCCACCCAGAACAATATGCATATTAAAATATAAGATTGAGTACATAAAAGAAGAAATACAGATAATATAAGGGGAAAAAGTAGATTAGTCTTTTCCAATTTAATTCCAGACAACAATACACGGCAAAACTAGATACAAAGAAAAAGATGAATACACAAAATTATAATAATCAGAAGGAAAAAGTAATAATGATAGTAACATATTTGCAATTAATTCTATTATTACAAATTTTACAGAATAATTAAAAAATAAAAAGTTCTCTACATCTTTTCCACTCAAATTGAATTTAAGATGCAAGAATAATATTTGTTTTAACACATTTAAAATATGCTAAAAGAGTAAAAATAACACCTACTATCATAAATTAAATTTGGTTCAAAACTTTAATTAATTCCTTAAAAATAGATTCCTTAACTGACTTCGAAAGATATCCATATACTGATTATATTTATTAACTTGACCAGCACAGTGACTGTTTATGGGAGGATACTTATATTCCTTAACTACAAAAGGAAGATAATTTTTATGCCATAAGTTCGAACTCATAAACTTATCATATTGTATGTAGGATAATGACATTTTAAGGTTAAGAAAAAGAATTAATATAATTTGCTCTTCGTCCATCAGATAGTTTCAAAAACCTAGTTCTTTTCTAATGTTATCTAATGATAAACCTCCAAATTTGTTCCAAAATTTCCATCTAAGCCTGGCCAAAAGATCATTTGGTATTGCCTCAATCTTATCAATTACATATTTTCTGTTATAGTTCCATACAATAATAGTATACTCCAGATTGGATCTTACGATAGCATAATACAAAATTTTACAAGTTTTAATATTATTGAAATTTCTAGAGTTCCATTTCAAGAGATAACTCTACCTAGCTCTGGATGTTATTATATCAATATGTTTAGTAAAATATAATTTGTTATCAAAAGTTATACCTAGATCATTGATTGTAGATTTCATCTCAATCAAGTGCTCCCCAAACATATAAGGATAATATGATAGGTTTGTTTTTCTTGAAAAGGAAATTTCAATTTATTTATCCAAGTTTAAATGTAATAAATTTCTATTTGAACTTTCAAGTACTTTATTAATATCGCTTTGTAATAACAAGTGATCTTTATGTTCTCTTATAGACTTAAAACGTTTTACATCGTCCGCATATAATAATATATCAAAAGTCAAAAGTTAAATCATTAATGAAAATAATAAAAAGTAGAGATCCTAAATTGGACCCCTGAGGAATTCCTGACATTACATTATACATAAATGATAAACAACAATTATATCTAACTATAAACTGCCCATCTTTCAAATATGATCTCACCCATTCAACATAAAAATTTGAGAATCAATAGAGAAAAAGTTTCTTTAATAATAGTTCATGCGGAACTTTATCAACCGCTTTTTTAAAGTCTAAACCAGGGTTTGTCAACCTGAGTGTCGCGAGCTGTGTGCAAGGGTGTCGCGAAAGGTGTGCGTATATGTGTATTAAATAGTCTCCTGAAGGCTTCAACACACAACGTGAAACGAAACCACTTATTCTAAACAAGAAAAGTCCTTTTGGGGATCGCCGGCCAGAAGACATGGTAAAAGGACGGTCAAGGCATGAAAAAGGTTGAGACACGCTGGTCTAAAGTAATTAGATCAACTTGACCTCTACTTTGAATAGTTGGTCCTATCAATGTTAAGGACTGAACAAGATTGGAAATTGTCGATCTGTTCTATAGAAAAGCATGCTGATTGGACGAAATACACATAGCAATTTTACTTAAAATGTGATTGTAAATTTTTTTTTTTTTTAATTTCTGAATTACATTAATTATTTAAATTGGACGAAAACCTTCCATTTTTATCCACTTTTCTTTGGTATTGGAGACACAGCAACCACCTTCCAAGATTTCTGAAAATGCCGTAAGTTTATACTCCCAATAAATATTGATGTTAATATTGGTATAATCATATTACTAATACCCTTCATTATGAAATATATATAATCTAAAGGCACAGGCAGATTTAGGTTTAAATGTTTTCATTGCTGTGGTTACATCATCAACTGTTATCACAGGTTGAGTTAAATTAACAAAGGAAAATTTGTCACTATAGGATATTCAACATTTTCTTGAGCACAAACTTGATACACTGATTGAAAAATATCACCAAAATAATCTACTGTTCTTCGGCTTTATTTTGTCTTTAATGATAATTCCATTAGTGCTTATAGTTTTGGGTAGAATTTCGAACATACTTCCAAAAGTTTTAAAGTTTACTAATAAGCTCATTTTCACAGCGTAATATAGATATAATAATTTATGTCTTTTTGAATGACTTTTTAATTTTTTTCTTAGAACTGAGAATTTTAGATAATCGCTTTGTTCCAGTAATTGATTATGCTTCTTATGTGCCTGACTTTTCTTTTTAACAGTTTGTATAAGTTCTGAGAATACCATGAAGGGTATTTAGTAGTTGGATTTTTTCGGAATATTGTCACATATACACATTTTTATAACTTCATTTATTTTTATGACTACAGCATCCAAATCAATATGAACTAATATGTTTGTCCAATCAACAGCACAAATCTGTTTATATGAAGGCAAATAATTTCCTCTGTGATACATATAAATCAAACGATTATTCATGGTCTTAATTTCATCTGAAACAGAAATAGTAATATCAAAAGGTTGATGATATTAGTCTGGAGAGACCATATATATTCTATGGACTTACAAGTTTGAATAGTAAAATTCGTAAGTATAAGTCCCTGTCGTTACCATTTTCATCTACATCTAGATTGAAATCATAGTAAATATAATACATTTACTAGATCTACATCTAGTAAATATAATAAATATTTTGGTTTACACTTTGAGTAATAATAGATGTCATCAGCGAAATTCCTATTAACCCAATCAACCTTCCATATATTAAAATCTCCTACTATTAAGATATCATGTTCATAATTTGCAAGTTTCAAAGATATATGTATATTTAAAAAAATAAAAACTAATAAGCTTGTATTTGGACATAAACAAAGACATTAAATTAATAATTTCTTCTTTCTATCATGTTCAATTTCAAGCTATTTACATTAATTTATAAATTCTTATTTTGTTTTTCTAACAGCTTTGATATTTCTTTTAATGGTAATTAAAGCTACACCACCTCTTTCACAATTAAGATGACTATTTTGTCTGTCCACTGTAAAGCAGTTATATATATCTGTAAAATAATCTGAATTTAGTTGTTGATCCGAAAACCAAGTTTCTGTAACGCAAATTAAAAATCATAACTGTTACTGGCAATTGAGGAAAAAACATTTCGGTCTTTGTTCTTAAACCTCTTACATTCTGATATCATATTTTCAAGTCATCCATTATTGTTATCTAACTCAGCCAAATTATTCATTTCTTTTAATTTACCATAGAAAGGAGCAATCAGTATTCCATCCGGCCATACAGCGAGATTACTACCTATTTTATAGTCTACTTCCTTTATCTCGACATGAAAAGAAGGGTAAGTATCGTACCGTACTTTGTTCTAAGTTTCGTACATTTTACATCTAGTATAGTTTATTTCCTTACTAATTCTTGAATTTAATTTTCTTTGACATCCTATGAAAACGTGTTACAAAAAGAGCTCTTTTCCCATTAACAACTAAATTGGTTTTAGCTTGACATTTATCGCAAATCATTTTTCTTTGGTCTTTCCTTGAATCATTTAGAACACTACCTTCTTGCCTATTGTTATTTTCATTATTCATGATCTCTTTCATTCATTTTGATAAAATATCCACCCATTTTGCGGGATTTTGTTTATGTTGTTCCTTACTTTCAATTTTATTATCATCATGATGAATTAAATTAACACCATCTGAAATAGCATCGTCCTTTGGGAAACACTTGATTGAGATATTTAAAAGAATCCTTAAATTTAAAAAGAATGTTCTTTATTTGATGTAGGATCATATTTGCTTCTTCAGGAGAATATTCCAAGCAAGATATGTGAAATTTAAGCAATCAAGAATTGCATTTTAAGGCCTTTTGCCTTCCAAATACTTACTGACTACAATTTGAACAATTTTCTGAAGTAGGTGCCATTTTGAATTTAAATAAAAAAAATACTACACCTTAAAATAAGAAAGAGTACATAATACCAGAAACACGACTATGCTGGCCTTATAGCGCAGTAACGTATAAGACAAAACAAAAATGAAAACAGAAGATACACAAAACAAAACACGCAATCGCTTCTATGACCTGCTAGAGGATTATATAAAATTACATAAAGACCTCACCACCAGTCCAACACGATGAAGGGAGCATATCTGGAAGTTGTATAGGAGAAATAAGGAAGACTAAGATAAACCAAGTGCCTTTTAGCCGGACTGAGCCCCTCGGCAACACACAATTATCAAATGATAACCGATTGACTTACTGCTCAGTCCGTTTACCAATCCCATCACGTGAAGGAAAGGACAGCTAGTCTTGGATAGAAAATGGACAGAAAGAAAAGGAAAACCTTGGAAAGGAAGAATGTTCAAGGAGTCAAAGGACGAGAAGCGATAATAATAATGATAATTTAATTAAAGTCCACTTAATTTAATCGCATTTGATTTATGTCAGTCATCCCGACTTACTGATAATAATTAAATTTTATATCAGTCCATTTGAATACAAGCAATTACAGCGAAATTAACATTGGATAATTACTTCGACATGAAATAAACGTGTGTAATGTACCCTGTAATCAAATTCCTTCTAAAGAGCAAAGAAAAGAGAAAGAAATCAGAGGAGAAACGATGGCACTTTTCTTGATTTCTGCACGTACAGAGAGCTACAATAGATGAGGACCGTGGAGATGAATTGAATCAATGAGAGAGAAATAAAAGCCTTTGTCTCTTGTTTAAAATGCGTAGAAATTCCGTTGTTGTTGTGTGGCCGCGATGTTGGTTGCACGCCCAATTCCCTTTTGCGGGATTCCCTTTGTGGCAGACGCCGCACTGTGTCACCTGAGGAGGGCGCGGCCACAATGGATGGCGAATAATTCCATGTCCAAAACTTGATATTTCAACAGACTCACACATACATACGACACACACACAATGACAAAGAGCAGCACTGGTGAGTCTCGGGAGAAAAAGATGTACGTAAAAATTATCAAGTTTTCTTCATCTTCATACCATTTACTTCGTTCGCTTTACCTTTTCTCTGGCAATATTTATTTGATAATTTTGTGTTGTTTTATTTCTTGACACAGTACTTTGGCTCTTCTTAACTTAGATCACATCTACAAGTTGGTCCTAAAGGTGGACAATTGTGTTCTAAACCCTGCTTATGTCTGCTACGTTGCCTCATTCTCTCTACGCATTTTAACTTTAATTTCAAAAGCATGTAGGACTGCGTATACAGGGTGAGTCAAATGTCACATAAGACATTTCTTTATAAAATTTGAACTGAGTTGGACATGATAGAAGCATATATTATGCACAGAAGCAGTTATTCTTTCTGTATATTAATTGAACAGATGTCTTGCATCTTGGTGACCGCCACCTTGATTTCAACTGAAAACTTCTGAGTGGGAATAGAGAACTAAAGTCTTGACGCCACATCCTGTATGTGTCCATAGCAACGGCGGAGGCCAAGCCTAAACGAACAGTAAGTTTGATGGCAGTAAGGTAGAAAATCAGTTGTGGAAGTAATGACTGTAAATATTTTTCGAACTGTTAATTATTTCGGTGACGAGCGGAAACTGATTGAAAGAGTAGAAAATGCTGTGGAGTCCAAACATGTACGTTTGCTCATATATGACCGACATTTGAGGCACACACGAGGGAAAGCACAGGGAAGGACATATGAACAATAATAATAACTTGAAGTGAGTAGCTAATTTTTATTCCTGTAATTTATGTTTTTATGAAACACATACAAAGGTACTATTAACTTTCGAAATCTTGATTTATGCTACACCTTGTATACTTTACCTACAATATCAATTTGCGCAGCTGTACATAGGGTACAAGAGTTTCGTCTCGTATTTATCTTCTTGAGGATGTGTCCTTAATTATAACCGAATTAGCAACTTCAGTTTAAGCTTCTTAGATACTGCAATGACCAGCGTGTATTAGGAGCACGTAGACATTAGGTAAACAAACAGGAATATTTTAGAACAAACATGTGAGTAAGAAGTAAACATGTGATGACACACATTGGAGCAGACGACGGTCAACTCCACAATCTAGCACCAGATGGAGCGAATAACAGAAGACAGAGGGAGCTGGAGTCAATGTAGGAGAAGCAAGAAGAGCCACCCCTACAAACACCTTTAAAAGAGACCTGCACGCAGCAAGAGCTATCACTCAATCCCCGGGTCGTCAGCTCCTCTCCTTCCTCCGTTCGCAGTTTGCTAAGGAACTGGTACTATCCTGCACACGTAGTTTGCTAATGAACTGGAGTGCACTCTCACCTGAAACCTAACTTCTCCCGTACCCAGTTTGCTAAGGAACTGGTACAACTACTTGACACTCAATTTGCTAAGAAATTGGTGTCATCCGCACACGTATAGGAACTGGTGTGTACTCTAACCGTAAACCAAATGCTTCTCCTCTACGCAGTTTGCCAAGGAACTAATAATTTCCTATGTAGCATAACCTCTATCAGATCACTCCGAACCAAAAGATATCTTAGATGCTGTCCATACTAAATAACTTGTAAATCAGTATTCTACGGGACGGTAATTTTATTAACTGTTCTTTTATATAAATAAATGGTTGAGGGCTAAAACCACCCCCGAGCATCATGATCCAAAATTAGAAAGAATATTACGATATAATGGACATTTCCGGTAGTATATTTTATTGTAATAAAAAATTATTCTGTTAAAGTAGACCCTGGAAAACATTTTCTTTTCTGTCTGTGGTGTATTTATTAAGAGTAATAAACCCTTCCTTCGAAATAGTCTGTCTTGCGCTTAATCGGGCGTCGCTATGTTATGACGTCATCAATCTGTTGACTGCTTGTCATTAACATACAGATGGTATTTGATTTGTTAGTATTGTTAACAAGAGATAAGAAAAATGAATAGAAGGAAATAGTATAAATGGTGAACAGCGTTTCTGTATGACTTAACACGTCATTTAATTCGTTTTACTCATTTAAAATTGATTTTTACTTTTAATACTTCTTTAAGATATTGATATATTTTGGTACCTTCAACACTAATTTATATCAGCTCTTTTTTGATAATTAAATCATAAGAAATCATCTAATAATGCTCTTTAGAATTCTTGTATTTAAAAACAATTACCTATTTTTTCTGTAAAAAATGTGGGCTTTTACATCCGAAAGTAGTATACTTTTTAAATGAATGGTAGTGAAGCATTTTTCAATAACTTAAAAGCATATGAATTAACAGTGCTCGTTACTGCCATCTGTTAACAATTTAACGTACTACTTGTAGGCCCTGAATATTTTGAATAGTTTTTATGTAAAAATAAAAATAAAAGCATGTAAGAAATAAACATGAAAATTGAAACTATTACATTGAAGTTACTTTTGCGTTTCGTGAAGTAAAATAAAACACGGCCTTTGATAGGATTCGAACAGCCTTAGGTGAAAGTATAAAAAGTTAAAAGTTGCGTTCCCTATCCAATTGTGCCACATTGTCAAGACATCAAAATTGACAAACTAGCTATAAGAGACCACTGCAAGTTAAGACTGATCTCTGTCACTGTTTCGAGCAATTTCTGTTATTAAAAACATATTTTGGTGTTTTAACTTATTGAAGTGTGTTCTGGAGATTTGTACATTAATTATTTCGTTAAGTGATGATGTGAATGCTCTTTCTATTTCTTGTTTTTTTAATCTTCAAACTTTTGAATAAGGAACGTAACATAGGCAGTAGCGAATTACCAAATAGGCCTACCAGCCACGTGCCTAGGGGCGACAAATATTTTTTCCAAAATAGTAATAGTAATAATAATAATAAGAAGAAATAATGTTTTAAAAAATAATATGAAGGAATTTTCCTGTTCGAAATATTGATAATTTGTAACTTCGTTCTTATTGTAAAAATTATACTTGTACTTAAAGGTCCTATCTCCAAACGTTTCTTACAAAACTTTTAAGAAGGCACACTTTTTTATAAGAATTAAAGCGGAATGTATTGCACGAAAAAAAGGCGCCGACAATTACATCGTTTACAGTTAGTTGGTGATATTCAGGTTTCTGCGTGATTGTTAATAAACAGATAGAAAAGAAAATGACATAGTGAAAGAAAATACAGTGGGGCATTTTTTAGACATTGATACGTGAGTGAGTGAGTGCAGCTTTCGGGTTATCAGCAAAATAAGTTTTTTGAACAGTGATAGTAATCTACTCATTTACTTCTGTCATGCGCAGACGTATATTTGTACGATGCAATAAATAACTACGGACATTTCTAACTCGATGCAATAGTTTTTGTCTTCCTGTATTCTCTGGCGCATTCAGTTGTTGGATGCTGCATTAGTTGCTAGTGCGTTCGTTTACAATTTGGTGGATTGTTTTTTTTATCCAGCAACATGAAGCCAACATAGTTAAGTGGGGGTATCGTAAACTTGTAAACCATAAGCGTGAAAGATAAGTAACCTTACAAAAAAGCTTGGTACAGTGGAGACGTTTTTCAGGCGAAAGGAACAAGTGATTTGCGAAAGCGATTCGGAAATTGAAGTGAAAGCGACTACATTGTGCGAACTCTGTGAAACGCAAAATGTACAAGTGTTGTATGTTTGGTGGAGGAAGAAAGTTCTCCTGAGGTAGTGTCCCCTCAGTTCGTAGGAGTTCTCGGTTATGATAGTGACATTGTCGTTAGTGACGATCCTACCAAGTGGTGTCAGAAGTCTGAAAGAGTCAGAACTTACGTACTTCAGGCTGCATGCAAAATTGATTTGGAATCAACCTTCCAAAATAATTGTGTACATCTTGCGGGGCTTCTGAAGACCAGAGGAATCTGTGGTTCGCGAGCAGAAATGTTAACATTTATAATGAAATAAAAGCTGCAGTTTGTGTTTCCAAATGTGGACATTGCATTAAGAATATTTTTGTGTACTGCTGTAACAAACTGTTCAGCTGAACGTTCGTTTTCGGCTCTAAAAAGACTAAAGACCTACCTCCGTTCAACCATCTGTATTTAAAGAGTGAACGAGTTATCAGGTCTCTACATCGAAGCAGACCTCTTGACTGATGGACACATCAACTTTGAAGAACTTATACACGAGTTTGCAGCAACCAAAGTGAGTCAGAAGCAACTTCATTTATGACCGGTGAATTTAATTAGATAATGGTTTAGCACATACAAAAAATGAATAGTTTGTACTATATTTTATTATTGATTTCTATCCTTTGCTTTTTATTTCAATATGTTCACTAATTTTTATATTTGCCTGTAATGATACTGCAAGTAATATTTCTCTTTTGAGAAGGGCGCACATTAAGTTTGTGCCTAGGGGCGTCGAGGAAGCTTAATCCGCCACTGAACATAGGGAGTAGCATATAGCTTCGGAAATAGTACAAATTGATTACGTCAAACCAATCACAAGAGTAGTAATTCCAAGGTATTTGTGAGCGTTTTAATAATTCATGAGGGACCTCCCATGGCGAGCTAAGAAGCCTTTGATAGAGTGTGTATATATATATATATATATATATATATATATATATATATATATATATATA
>JAGDQP010018762.1:0-18822 GCA_022664845.1 Lepisma saccharinum
ACAAGATGTGTCTTATTAAAACGCCAGCATATTGAGTCACGTTAATTGGACCATAATATACGTTAGTGATTTGAGAGAAGGAAGATTAAATTGGATTTATTTCCGTCCGTTGTTTTTGTAACAGATCAAGAATGTGACTGCTTTTTTCTAGGTTTAACTCCAGAATGTATATTTTATACGTGTAAAGGTAGTATAACAATTATCTTTGTTCCTTTAAACAATTTTTCTTATTTATGAAAACTGTTATTATTATTATATTCCTTGAGCCATTTTAAGATTCCTTGCGCGAATGTTAACCAAATCGTTCCTCACAATTGGCGTGCTCTGCACATAACCAATCGCATGTGCTCTGCACATAACCAGCCACCTGCTGTAATTTGTTTATTTGCTACTCACAGCTCAGGGCTATGCTGATCATGTACACATGTTCAGATGTAATTAAATTTTTGGAGTTAGAGGTCTATACTGCAGTTCGGATGCGAATGGGTGATCCGGCCGCTACAGCCAAGCGATGGATTAGACAATATCATAAAATGGTCAGACTGGGAATTTACGATCTTTTGGTTGTTCTCTTACCGAGGCGGAAGTTGCGAGATTAGTAAACGAAGCCCGGTTAGACCCACTAAGAACATCTAGACAGCTAATGTAGCTCCCCAGTTTCCTTTTAGTAGGCAGACAGCGCTCCGAAGGATTCGTCAGTTTGGATAACGTGACAGTGTTTGTGCCGTGAAGGAAAAACTCTAAGACTAACACAAAATTTACCGTCTCGCATTTGTACATGCAAATGTGGATCGCAACTGGAGAAACGTGGCACTTTTTTCAGATGAATGCATATTCAAAATATCCAATAACGGGCGCCGCTTTGTGTATCGTCCGGGGGGCACCCGATATAACCCTGGATATGTGGTTGCTTGGAATCCCATTGGTCGTGTATATATTTCATGTTTCGTTTGGATTTAGAGTCGCGGTGCAGATACACAGAATATGCCACTTCAAACTAAATGTGACTAATCACACCAACAGTAATGAACAAATAGGACAATTATGCACTGATAAAGCAATCAGAAGTGCCAACTTTCATCAATGAAAATGAAAAAAAAAAAATATTTATGTTGGTATCGTATTGTACCAAAAGTTGCACTTTGTGCCATCTTATTTGAAAGGATCTAAATAGACCAATTTTCACGTTTATTACTCAAAAACTTCTTGAGAGTCAGTAGAATATTTTCATTTGTGGCTCTTTGTGCCAGCCTTTGATCTTCTACGGTTATATATGGTTTATTTGAGATGAAAATAGAAGATGACACCTTGTTACCATTCGGCAATAACCACAATTCAAGATGCTGTTAGCCGATACTATCTCTAATAAATGTATTGTGCCATATGACTGAAGTATGTCATATAAGTAAACCCAAATTGTATTAATAAGTACGTTTTATCGTTAGTAGGTTTCAAGAAAAGTCTGTTTAACACAAAAATATATTTTCGCAATTTTATATCGTTGGTCAAACTCCCACAACTCAAGATGGTGTCAACTTATAACAATCCTTAACGCATTGTGCTATATAACTTTTACTTTTGGCATTATTTTTTATTTTAATAGTGTTTACATTGAAAGGCAGATGGTAACTCTGTCTTTCACAGTGGCATCCGGTTTCTGAAATGACTGATACAAATACGTTTTTATAGTTTGCTCGTATCGCAATTTGTTTATTTATGTAAATTTAGAGTTAAGTTAAAGAGTACAGCAAAACGTTAGTATGTCATGGAAATGTGATTTTTCTCACCACGCAATTTACGTATAACTCGAATTCATTCACATGTAGATAACATTCCAAAAATGTTTATGGCTTGTGAATTATTTATATTTCGGCATTAGAGACTTTCCTAACGTCTAGGTGCCATTGTTCTCCAGTTGCCTGTAATTCTGGCTCAATTTTAATGAATATCTCCCGTCATTCCCTGCATTCTTCAACTCAGTTTCTAGTGTTACTTTTTCTAGAGCTCGATACAATGTTTACTTAATCCGCCGATATAGATTATGTTTTGGGCCTGTATCTCTTTTCAATACATGATATGTTTTATTTACTAGAGAAAGGGGTTTTGTTGTAATTAAAAATAAACTTAAATTATCTTATTTTGACATTCTACTATATATAGATATTTCTTTATACCAATTTGTTATTACACTTTGTTAAGTGTCTTTTAAATGTTTTCAATAACAATGCAACTTGTCATCTCTTATGTTTAGATTTTTTTTACATGTCATAAGGTATAAATTACTTCTTTCTTTCGAAAATCTTAATGTATTCAAAATCATGTACGTAAAATATTTTTATGGTTTCAGTAACGCCACCAAAGTCTGCCGGTAAGTAATTAGTAGCAGGTATAGTATTTCTCGCATATTCTTCTTATTAGACATCTATGTATATTACAAATATATCATACTACGATTTAATAACGTTTTATGATATTGTTCCAATTTTCCAGTTTTTCTCGTTCTCTCCCAGGTTGAATTTTGAACACATTTTCTATTTTTATGGGACTCAGAAGCAAAAGCTGCAATCTGCATTTTCTGGGAAACCGAGGTATTGATGTAATTGATTACAATAAATTGTCTAATGAAGGTAAGTGAAGCCATAGCAGTTTGTGTAATTTGTAGTTTTTGAGTGGGAACCACAGGAGAAAATGTACCCATATACTATTATATTTACCAAAACATTTTTTTTGTCTGCCCCGTAAAATTTTCTGGAGTGGAGATCGCAGGTTTCGCTTCGAAGCTTTAAATTTAATTTTATAGAATGGCATTGCCTATTTGTCTTTAAATGATAAATTTGTGTATAACATTCTTATTTGATCTCTGCATTCTATGTAGTGAATCGACTTTAAATATGCACGTTCCATTTTACCGCTGCCAATTTGTACTTTAGATCGATAAACAAACAGATTCATATACGATTGACAGTGTTCGCTATCATCACAATGTGTTACTAAATACATTTAGAGTTAACTTGAAAACTGTGGGAGGTTAAGGATTTTTCTTATTACGCAATTAAAAACTATCGTTCTAATTTATCCGTATGTAGATAACGTTTCAAAAACCATCATGTCTTGTGAAATATTTATGTTTTAACATTTTATCTATCGTAGCGTTTAGGAGTCATTGTTCTCTAGCTTGAATTTCTGACTACATTTTAATTCATATTTTCCTTTAATCCCCTGCATTCACCAGCTCTAACCTAATTTATTTTTTAGGCTTCGATATAATGTTTTACTAATCCTCCGATTGACATTATATTTTGCATCTGCGACTGCTTAGATTTCCTGATATGTTATATTTACTACAGAAAAGTTTTGGTGTATGTAAAAACCATCATATCTTATCTGGATATTCGACAGTTTATTGTTTTACACCAACTGTCTAATAAATATTGCTAAACGCCTTTATCATTGCTATGATGAACAATGTATATGTTTATCTTTTAGGTTAGGGTTTGTTTTAAATTATGATAGTGTCTAAGTTACTTCTTATTTTTGAAAGTGTTTATTTACGCAGGATCATGCATGAAAAATATTTTACCCTTTCAGAAACGGCATCAAAGTCTGCTCGTAAGTAATTGTACCTGGTAATGAATATCTTGCATATTTTTATATTTGACATGTACCTATATTTAAAATATTACTGACTTCTATTTAATAATGTTTTATGATCTTATTCATAATATCTATTTTTCTCATTCTTTCCTAAGTGGAATTTTAAACAAATTTTCTCTATTTAATGTTACAGAATGTTACTACCTAATTGTCTTTAGATAATAAATATGCGTATAACATTCTTATTTAATTTTTGTATTTTATATTATGATTGAGCATGCACGTTCCATATACCGCTGTTAGTTTGTAGTTTAAATCGATGAACGAAAGAATATTTGAAGTTTGTCTTAAAATATAGACAGAAATCTTTTCAAAATTTGACATTCATTTTTTTTTTCATTTAAGATTTGAGAACATGTGTTCATTATATTTTTCGGTTTCAGCTAAAGAGAAAACATGAAATGTGTTTTTTTTTTATTATACGATACTAAAATTGTAACTGGGAAAATATATTATAGAATGAAATATATGTAATTTGAATTTAAATCGAATTTCTTTGCGACGGAGATTACACCTGTCGCATAAAAATTGTGGCTCTAAACAATATGTCGGCCAGAGCCTTAGATGCCTAAAATCATATTTCAAATTTATAAATTCTAAACACTATGTAGTTAAGTCATCCAATAATTTTCATTTCGCAAATTCGTGTCTGGTAGAGGTAGCTTTCTCTCTTTTTTCTTCAACTGTCCCACGTAACCAAAATAAACAAAGAACATAATAATTGTTTTAGATGTACATGAATTAATATAGATGAAATGAAACAATGAAAGCAAGATGAAAAAGAATACAAATTATGATGCGGGGAGAAATTAAAACCCAGAAGATGAGTAATGGAAAACGACAGATGAATGTCTTACAGATGCAAAGAAATAGACATGGAAAAAGAGGAGGTATATGGAGAAGGAAAGATAAAAAAATAGTAAAAAAAGCAGGATTATAACCTAGAAGTTCCCATAAATAAAACCTCATAATTGCCGAACAGAACAGTTACATTTGGATGCTATATTTTCTGCGAATAATTTTAATATGCAAACTGGTGATTTTAAAACTCATTCAGCTAATTTTGAAATTGTGACCAAACGATAGATTTTGTGGTCATATTAAATGTTCCTATTTGAAGAGTGCAGGGAAAGAGGAGTATGTGCATCGAAGCTGATTTATCTTAAAACGCAATTTTAAACTCGAGCTGCCCATTAACTTATCTGTTTCATATTCTTTAATCCGCTATAATCTGGTTATTATTTACGCCTTTGGGTGGAAACTTCCTGAGGTGTTATTTGTTATTATATAGTACATGTTACGTGTGCCGACTTTTTTTTTTTGCTAAACGCACATACACCCTTCTTTACTATATTCTTCAAATTTCGTATTAACAACAGCATTCTGAAACACATCCAGAACAGGGTTGAAAGCTAAGCACATAGGTTTTATCTTCGTGGTTCCTGTTGCGCATTATAAAAATCCAGAACCTGCCGTAGGCCATACCTTTCAGTCCAATTCACTTGTTGGTCGCGATGGCTCAATGCTAGAGCGCCCACCTCGGGTGGCATTGTTCATCAACTCGATCTCTGCTCATGTCATATGGGCTTTGTGATAGAAAAGAAAAATATGCCGGGATATTCCCGTTCCCATCTCCTTAATTCATCACCAATTCATATCATCATCATATATCCGGCCTAAGCCAAATTTGCCTAAGGATCTTAAAATTAAAATTAAAAGTCTAAGAAAATTCTGACCAATTCATGAAAATCGTAGATAAATACAATGAAAGGTTAGTCATTACCTACTAAACTTCTAGCACACATAGACAAAATTTCAAATCCAAAGTGTATCAAGATAAAAAAAAAGTTTGAAAATGTTAAGAAAACAGGGCAAAGTTTACATATTTCAAAAGTGATTCAAGCACGAGTTAGTAACACGCTTTAAGATATAAATATATATTTTTTCCAAAATGTAAATTATAATATTTCTCAACTTGGATCGCAAAACAGATGCTACTTTCTACCGACTTCTGAAAACGTGTCTAATAAAATGTGATCACTGTGGATTCAACCTATTTAAAAATATCGTATATTACAATGACATACTATAATGCGTTAGTGTTTGTAATAACCCGCATAGATAGAACAATGACTCATACGCAGAGAGAGAGAGAAGGAAAGAGAAAGAAAAAAATATATGAATACATAAAGAAAGAGTAAATGAAAAGATCAAGCAGAGGAATAGAGGATAAAGAATAGAGAAATACATGAAAAGGAAACGAAAATAAAGAGAGGGCACGAGGAAGATTGATCAAAATGATAAACGCTTGTATGGTTTATTATTATGTACCCTTTTAAATCCGAAAACAGACGAATATCTTATTTACTCTGAAAATGATTGGAAACATTTGTATACCCGAACGTTGCGTACTAATGGGAATCAAGCACTGGCATTGAGATTGGAAGTCCAAACGTTTAGCTACTGCGCTACATGTCATATTGCACAAGAGGTTTTTAACACATATTACAGTTTTTCAATATACAAATCCATTCTCCTCAAAAAATAAAAAATGCGTAGATCACCGCAATTTTGCGCTCTTACTTGTGTCTTAACGCCCATAATCTTTATTTCGTGTTCTCAAACCAATATTCTTAAATCATCTACTTCTTCTTTCCCTTCATCTTGTTTTCCGTTGCACCACTGTTTGCAAGTAGAAAAATCTTTTTCTTCTTTTTTTTTATTTCGGGACTTAGAAACATCCTGCTCGGTGCGTCGATACATGAATCTATATGAGTCGAATTTTAGTAAGAGAAGTTACTATTAAGTTTCTTCACGATTGCACACATAGTAAAAGTTTGCTAGGAAAAGGTTTCGAACCTATGTTAAACTGGTTTCATAAGTGACCATTTTATCACTTTTTTTTAAAATTCGTTTAATTAACCATCATTACTTTAATTTCCGTTTATTTTTTACAACTTAAGTTAAAGAAAATACACAAACATCCATGCCCAGGCCGGGATTCGAACTCATAACCTTAGAACGTTGCCCTAACAACACACACCACACGGTTACTTCGGTGGATTTACTGGAACACCCTCACCGCTTCAACAGTAAAATCAGGAAATATGTTCAGGTTTACGGCAATCCATTGCTCAATAGCTGTCTTCCTTCCTGTAAACTATGTTCACTAAAAGTTACGTGATTTTAAATAGTCAACGACGTTTAGTAAAAATGTATAAATATTATCCCCGAATTAATTATTCCATGTGAAACGAATAAAACTACAATAGTTTAGGCAGTGGATCCTCTTACATATTTCAGTTGAAGGGGTGTTTATTATTATTATTATTATTATTATTATTATTATTATTATTATTATTATTATTATTATTATTATTATTATTGACTTAACAGATAAATAATTTCGCACTAGGTTCGCTAGTTCAATAATTCACCTTATGTCAGAAAAAACTAAGACTGTAATAAGCTCGCAATCCACATAAAACTAACTTTACTAGAGTTTAGAGCAGAGAGAGTTAAAATATGAGCTTATGTATTTTAATGCGCTTTGTAATTGACTAAATTCAATGTATTGATGTCATAGCTGCAATGAGCTGCTACGAAATATTATATAGGCACTTTCAGTTTAAAAAGTTAAAACAATACTAGTAACGCAAAAGTGTTTTCTTGAAAATGTAAGAAGGGTGCTCTTTAAAGTACTAAAGTTAAAATTAATTATCTTTACTTATCAAAAACTTCGTTAATGTGTGTGGGGGTGAATGTGTAGGCGTCTGTGACTGTAGTCGAGTAAATATTGTGTTTTATTTTTAGCAGAAAACCATATGAGACCTGGGCGTTGAAGAATTGTGTGAGCACATTTTAGATCCCTACCACTTTTAAAAAATAATGAGATGCCCGACCCCTCTTCTTCTTCTTGTGTAAGATTTGCCAAATGTCTTATCGTTAGTTCGTACTCCAAAAATCGTTACATTGATTCGTAAAATAAAATGTTGAAAGGCGAATCTTATGTAAGCATTGCTTTCAACATCACCTGTAAAAATATGGAAAATTGTAATTCCTCCCCATTGAATGCTGATGTAATACTTAGAAACCAAATGTGTAATACTTGGAAAGAATCTAAAAATATAAGATGAATTATTAATATACAAAACTTACACATACACATACACTCGCACACATATTATCGTTCCTCTCCTACCCCTCCTCCTCTCTCAAATACAGTACTATTAGTTTTATTGTATTGCTAGCTTATTACTACATACTTTTTGCTCGATGTGAATTAATGCCATATTTGGAAGTAGCAAACTTTTGAACTGGCGAACTATTGATGCTGTGAACATTTGATACGCGAAGTACGTTACAAATATATTTCCCCATTGTGTAACAAAGATTAATAATATTAAGATTCAAGGACAAAAAATGCGTCATCCCAGTCATATTGGAGGAGTAAAATTATAAGCTGATAATATTATAATATACTAATGGCAGATAATAAATTCGCGAAAATCATCTGCTAACGAGAAGCCGAATGTGAAGCCGATGTAGAATTTAACGAGTAGGAACGGTAGACTATCTGTGTACGTCTGTGTTAGTTTAAAGATGTTCAGCGGTGTCGTTTGCTTCAATGATGTAATGTGTCTCCTGGCCCTTCAGTATCAGTTCGCGTGTCGCCGAGTGCAGTTCTGAGTAATTTCTCAACAACAATACATTACTATCGTCTCGCAACCACTGTATTCTCCTGACCTCACTCCTAATAACTTTTTGTTATTCCCTAATTTAAAACTGAAGCTAATTGAGATACATTTTGTCACAATAGGAAAGCCAGAAAAATACAACGTAGCTGCCTGTAAGCATTACAAACAATGATTACCGCCACTACTTCCAACAATCCAGACAACACCGTAAATCTACAGCAAGTATGCAACAAGCAGAGAATTCAAGTCCCGAGTTTGCACCAAGTTTCACATAGCTAGCCTGCGAACTTGCTATTATTTCCAGCAAAGTTGGTACTTGACAAATGACAAGTTCTCTACAAAGTGTAGACGCCAAACTGCTACACAACTTTCACGTCAAACTTCCCACAAACCTGACTTATTAAAACGTTACTGAGCTAACAATAAGCATGCGACGGAAAGAAAATTCAACTATCTGCAGTGGGGTTCGAACCTCGAATCTTCAAATATATTTTTTGTTCGTCACTCCAATTACTGATCAATCGCGAAACTTCTGACTGACTTCTTTTTTACCAGATCTTTTCTGCTACGAGACAGTTACTGAAGTAAAGAGATTCATATAGGTTTTAATTTGAAACTGGGAAAGCTATAGGAGTTGATTTATTGATTGTTCAATATCGAGTAAACTGAGGAGAATATAATGATGTGCTCTTTACTTTTCGAGTCAAAGCCATAATATGAATAAAGAATATTTTTCTTTTTAATTATTAACTAACAGTGAGTTGTACTGTTTGATTATTAACTGCAACGATGGAATTCCATGAAAATAATTATCTTCTATATTTAAGAGATTTCTCTTCGTGCTTATAAGTATTTCTTTCCCTTTCTTCCTTTTATATTTGTTAACATTTAACGCTGTTTTCAATATTTTACGCACTTTCGGAAAATAAGTTAAAGAAATCAGGTTTGATAATTATTCTTTTATTCCATATTACGCACAACAATACCAACAACGCAATATGGAATCGACCCGAGCAGTACACTATCCAAATCATTATGATTTTTCCGAGTAGGCCTCATAGGTCTAATACAGGATCAATAAGGTTTCCTTGTTTCGAATTAAAGCCTATAGTCATACTCTTTCTTCAGAAACTTCCATAAAGCAAGATGAAAGAGAAAGGCATAAAGTGCAAGTCAGACAGAACCTCCGTGATAGCGGAGTTGTTAGAATGATGAACCACAAACAAACCTGAAAATTCATGTTTCAAAAACCCTACTGCAGAGAGTTGATTATTTTCCCCACGTGGCTGTCTTTCAAGACGGGTTTGTAGCAAATTTCGCGTGAACGTTTTACAGAAAATTTATCATTATTCAACTAGGAATCTTGTTCCAGTATTTTTGCAAGTTTACAGAATATCAATACCAAAAAACTTCCTGCAAATATGTAACGCCCAACTTCGTTCAAACTTGATGCAAACCTGAGTGCTAACTGGGAATGGCAGAGCCGCCGTAACAAGTGTGTGTCTGTGCACGCAAGGGTCATACTTCGAAAGTAACTAGGTGGGGATTCTAATAAGTAAGTAATATTGATCTATAGAAACTATTCGCGACCTTTTTGACAACTTATCAAATATATATTTAAAATACATATTAGTTTCGTAATCAAAACTGTATTACTCCTTAAACAGTAGTATCAGTGATATAAAATAGTAAAACACAAATATTATATCTACATGTTTGTATTAGTGCAAGACCTTATTTCTTTCACAAAAAATATTTTCCCACATACACTTTTCTTAATATTTACCAAAACAAATTCAGAAATAAATTAATATCTTGGGTTTAAAGTATTATTAAGAGACGAACAAAATAAATAAGCTTAATTTTAATTCGAAATTTTAACTACTTTATTTGAGAGGCTAAGTGGAAAAACGGTGTATCCCTCAAAATTGTGAAAATGTGATATCTGCATATTATATTTCCATTTCTAGTACCTTTCTCGGCCTCTGACTAAGTATCATGATGGATGAGTATACCGGACATACTAAACATGCGCACAAAAAGGAAAGGAAAAATAAGTTCTGAAGATTTGAGTGGATAAATTACATATACTTTTCACTGCTGGGTAGTTAGTGCAAAAATCGAATACCCAAATTTCCCACTAAGTCCCTCATTAATTTTCTTCCTGTGCCGAGAATTGTTTCGCTACAGTATTGTTTACGCTCGTATAATGCATTAAATATATATCCTTACCTTTACCATTTCTATGATGGATGGAGAATTGCTGGTGATTAAAATTTGATCAAGTTGAATTTGAATATAATTTTTAGGGTCTTTAGGCAACTTTAGCTCATGCCGGATAGATGATAATGGAAGAATGTTTGGAGGAAATTGGAAAGATACAGGGAAACTCCAAGAAAACCCAAGTATACGTTGTTTTTTCACTCCAAAGCCCACATGCCATGAGCAACGATTGAACCAGCGACCCCAAGCACAGAGTTGACCACACTGCCCCTATTATACAAAGATACACAATGATTTTCTTCGAATTACAACTAAAACTTATTTTCGAACTGCGTAAGTTAATGATTTGCTAAACACAGCTGTCCTCTGTAGATATCAATCGCAGTAATAAGTTCCTAATTCATCAAAGTCGAATCTCTCGATATATGTTTACTGACCGATGAGGTTGTGAGGGGTAAGCTAGTAACTTGAAGGCTGTGGGTTAGGTTGCTGGCATCGTGTATATCTTTTCCGTTTAACAGGTTATATACAAAGGCTTGCTAAAATCATTAGACATCATAAGAGACCAGCAAAACAAAGTTTCCTTTCGAAAATGATGAACTTTCACATTGCTGGAATATGTTCATATTGATGAAAATTGAAACCTCAATAGTAAGTTCCTGGAAATTGATACATTAATTTCCCCCCACTTAGTTTTAATGTTCATAAATTAAATTACCCTTCTTCAGCAAACCTTATCTTCAGTTGTATGTTCGTTGATAATAAGCACCCCTGATCAACGAAACAAACATTAATAAGGTAATGAATAGGTGGATTACCACCCGTGTTATATGCAAAGCTTTTGTTTTTTTTTAATCACAAACAAACGCTTCAATTTGGAGCTGGGAAATTTTTAAATTTTATAAAACCTCAGTTAAATGAATGACCTATGAACTGCTAAAGGAATTCAACATGTAGAACGCATTTTTTAACATTCTACCAGGCGAGCCTGATTCGTTACTACTAGTAGGGGCGTGGGAGTATATATTTAGCCCCAAATTGATTTTTTATTTCGAACAAATTTATATTCAAATTTATTAACAACAAATTATTAAATTAACTAGACCTTTATTATTTATTTTTAATTTAAGTGCATTTTTAGAATCTAAAATTGAAGTTCAAGTAAGTATCACTTTGCAGAAAACAGCTTGTTATTACACACGTTAGTAGGTGCGTGGGGGTATTTTATACCTCAAGCTGATTCGGAAGGTGCTTGCGTTGAAGATGTTACTCGAACACTGACAAAAATTACCTTGTTAGTCTACAAGCTCTGTTGTCGTAAGGTACTAGGATACTCAGCAGTGTGTCCAAGCGGTAACAGTCTGCTCAAATGAATTTACCGACCTAGGGGTAAAATTTAGCCCCACGTTCCTAGTTAAGGGTTAAGGATAAACCATACCGAACTAAACCTCAGGCAAAACCATCCATGTCTAATTAAACGGTAAATTAGTGTAGAAATATTTTTACATTATAATAATAATATAATAAATCCTCACTTATTAATTAACAAAGAATCTTCTTCCGAATGCTAATAAAATACTAATAACTTAATTATCGTGCTGGATATACGGAATGAAACTTATTATTTTAAAATAAACTAATAACAACTGACTACGAAATAATTCTTCCACTCATCCAACATATTAATATCAGAAGATTAGGCGCTGAGTTCTCCTTTATGAAACACTCCTGCCGAACAACTTTAAGCCACTTGTCTCGTTTCCAATAATTTAGTACATTGAAGAGAGAAAGGAAATCGGAAATCAAAAACGAAGCAAAAAAAAAAATATTCGCTAGCTCTAATCCATTAGATCTAACATCTTCATGACATCACCAAGCTCCGCCGTACTATAACTTCTTCCATGTACGTACTTGTGAAACATTTAAACGGAATGTCCATGATCTGTGTAATTCAGGTCAAGTATGCGCTAAACGACCCTGTCTCCTTCGATGCAACCAGTTTGTGTAATATATTGCTATGTTTGTTCTCTCATATTAAGCAGTAACGAAATCATCTCTCTTTCTCTCTCTCTCTCTCTCTCTCTCACACACACACACACTTACACTCTGTCGCTATTTGCAAAAATATACCGAAGACAGTTCGTAAAAGTAATATCTATACGAATGTAAATTCCGTTTTGTAGACAGAAATTCTTCAAGATTTCTTCAAAGACATAAAGTTTTTCACATACTGCTGGGACACCATCGGCCAACAGAAATAACAATTAGAAGTTCACATTAACACATCACTATATCCACAGAACGACCATACTTTGACGAAATAATACCAATTGAGCATTGAACGCATCTACAAAGTTCATTTATAAAGACTTGATTTACACACCCAATGGACACCCACTGGATATTCTTACAAGTGTACAGATTATGCATTGGGCATAGGTATTATGTGGAAATGGCGTATACTGTATGGTCATCTCACGTGAAGAGAAATTCAATGGTGTGTAAAACGTTTATCAATACATACTTCATATAGAGATCTATTGGACATTCATACTAAATACGCTTATCAGTAACTACAACTCAGTCATTCCACCTATGTATAAATGATTATATCTGCAGAAACATAGTGCATAAGGCAGGACATATTTAACTTTAATCTCAGAAGTTTTTTACAGATTATTAACTATATAAACAGATGTAATTACATTAGTTGTAACCATAAACATTAACTAGTAAAAACTAACTTCAAAGCTTTAGAACTATTTAAAAAAACTCTCATAATGCAGAAAAAAACATAAAACATTGTATATGGTTACTATAACGAAACTTTATTCGTGACTCTACTTTAACATTACACTTCAATCATATGTCAATATTGATTTGGATAATTATATTGATATTCTGGGCATTATAGCAAATTTCGATCAGGAAATATTAATATTGATATATCATTCAATTTTGATGTTGTGTACATATAGCGAGTTCGAAAAACTTATTGCACAAAAAAAAAAGAAAGAAAATGAACCACCGTCTGTGCTCGTCATGATTCTCTGTGGACACGCCATTATCCTCTGTAGCCTTGCAAGGACTTGTAATTTTCGGTGGGAAAACTCTATATGAAAGGTGCAAGTAGTGCCTCATGGGTGCTAGGAAGATACAATTTGAAATGTAAAAATAGATTGTACACAGTGCAAAAACCATAACGGTAAACGGGAGAAGAGCAAATTTATTTGTAAATCTAAGTCCAATTATTCCGAAATATCCTGAACACTTTACATATGTCACATATTCAGAAAACTTTTAGCTACAACCTCCCTCATATCAGGGGTTATCCGTAAGCTTTACTCTAGCTTCTCTTTTGCAACAGCCTCGACCACTTTTTTTAATATCCGTCACAATACCCCAATTTGCTTCAGCCCCAGGTCTGGTCTTTCAACTTGTAACCATCTACCCTATAAAGTTAATCTTGCCATGTTTTTTTACCCGCTGAATCTTTGGCTATTTGTACAGCTGAATAATCGCTTAGCAATGTTTCTAAGCACCTATATATAACCGGAATATTTTGCAGATTAACAACACAGCTTCTGACTATGTTCTGTGTGTAGTGAGGATCGGATAACGGGGTAGAGAAACCTATGTAATTTCTGCGTACTTGTGTATCCTAGCAGGAGCCTTTCTTGTTTTCTTAAAGCAAAGAGAAAATTATTCACATGTGAATATTCATTTTTAGGTGCTTCAAAAACTCAATCCAAAACATGCACAATTTTGGTAACATATTTTCAAGATGTTGTACATTACCTTCAGATTTGAAAACGTTGCTACCATGTAAGAAGTTTGGTACATAACAACTAGTCATACTCTATCTAGAAATAATACAAAATATGCGTTATTGAAACTTGGATCACTCCGCTATTGTATGATTTACCGAGATTTCGAAAGCGTTGAAAAACGATTTCAGGTATGTTCTGCTTTGTTGTCCATTCAAGGGAGCAACTAAAATGCTCAACAAATATCTGATTTTGGCATAACATATGCTGGTTTAACAGCTATCACTTTTCTGTTCTTTAACATTTTAGTTTCATACAGAAGTTCAGGATTTATATTTATTTATTATTTATAGAATAAAAGCGCGTTCAAAGTGATAAATAAGGAGGAAAAGGTTCTGAGATTTAGACAAATGTGCTAAAAGGTGCTACTGAAACCCAGTTTGAAGTGTTCATTTCACGTTCAATATTCGAGACAAGAAAAGCAAACATAGCATAGTAATAATTCAGGTGCAGCACCTAAAATTCCAAGCTAACAAAATCCGGTTCCGCAGTAGGGCTAAATATATTTGGCACAATATACATTGTATTGATTTCAGGTTCTTCATTGAGCCTAAGGTTTACGTGATGGGAAAACTATTTTACCTTTACCGAATACCTCATTCAACCCCTTGTAGAAACACTCAACATTACAACTGAGTTACAACAGCCATTAAATATATCTGGACAAACATACTGCAGGTCACATTCTAACATATCGCAGACTCTTGCTCTTCTTTAAAGCAAAAAGAATACTACTGTGTTAAATAGACACTAACATGTTTCATGTGAATGCAATTTGCTTTTCGGCCACCTGGGTAATGTTGTGAAGAAAACGATCGTCACATATCACAGGGGCGATTTGCTGCAAGGAGCATTCTTCGGAAACTAAAAGAGGTAACAATGTGTTCGCAAACAACGCAATTTGTTTCTAAATAAATTCAGAGTTAAGATGAAGAGTACAGGAAAGGAGTAGGATGTCCAGGAGAAGTGTGTTTTCTTCACGCGCAATTTAAAGGAAACTTTTGAATTTATGCGAATTTAGATAACATTCCAAAAATCATTATGGCTTGTGAATTATTCATGTTTCAACATAACAACTTTCGTAGCGTATAGATGTCATTATTTTCTAATGGCTCGAAGTTGTGGTAGCATTTTAATGAATATATCCTGCGATTCAATTGCATTTATTAACTCCCTTTTAGTGTTACACTTTGCAGGTTTCGATATAAAGTGTTCTTAACAGGCCGATGTAGATAATAATTTAGACCTGCAACTCCTCTGAACTGCTGATAAATTATTTTTACTACATATAATTTTTGGTGTAAATAAAAATCCGTATACCTTATCTAAATATACGACTATTTATTATTTGATACCAACTTCTTAAGAAATATTGCTTAACGTCTTTTCTAGTGCTTTGACCAACAATACATTATTTAATCCTCTAAATTTGGCATTGTTTCAAATTGTCATAGTTTCTAATTTACTTTTTTTCTTTCTTTGTAAATTTTATTTATTCATAAACATACATGGACAAATATTTTTTACCCTTTCAACAATGCCAGTAATCCCTTCCGGTAAGTTATTTGTAGCAGGTAGAGTATTCCACACATATTCTTTATATTACACATCTATTTATATTTAATAATATGTTATGATATTTTTTAAAAATATATTTTTTTCGTTCTTTTCTCAGTGGAATTGTAAACACATACTTTTTGTAATTTATTTTGCAGCACATTCACTACCTAATTGTCTTTAGATTATAAACATGTGTATAACATTGTTATGTGATCTTTATACTTTATAAATGTTTCATACTACCATTGACAGTTTGTATTTAAATGAATTAACAAAACTGTATTTGAAATTGATATCTTAAAGCCTAGGCGATTTTTTTTCAAAATTTGAAATTCATTTTTACATTTAAGATTTAAGAACATGTATTCATTATCGTCTTCCATAAAGAGAAATGTTTATGATTCGTATTCCAGAATATGAGTTTTAATATTTCGTACTAAAATAACTGGGAAAATATAAATAATTAGAATTTAAACATATTTTTTTCTGAGACGGATATTGTACACGTGACATAAAATATCGTGACTCTAAACACTATGTCGGCCTTAGCCTTAGAAGAATATAATACATAATTCAAATAAATTCTAAACACTATTTAGTTAAGCTGCCCAATAATTTTATTATCGTAAATTCATTTATGGTAAAGGTAGCTATCTCTTCTTCTTCTTCTTTCGCCTGTCCCATGTAAAAAAAATAATCTAAAAACATAATAACATATTTTAGATCTATGTGAATGATTATAGGTGAAATGAAGTAATAAATAGAAAATGAAACAAAATACAAATGATAAGCAAAGAGTAATTAAAACACTCTTACTGAGAAATGGAAAACGATGGAAATATGTCAGATAGATTCAAAAATAGAGAAGGAGAGAGAGAGAGAGAGAGAAAGCAAGTGAATGGAGAACGAAGCATGAAAGTAAAAGTACCGAGCAATATAACGTAAAGGTTCCCAGAAACCGAACAGTAAGACGTAAGTTAGTAGTTCCTGTTATATTTTGATAGACTATTTTTAATATGTAGACATGTGGTTTCAAAACTAGTTCAGTCATTTTTAAAATAGTGTCCAACAGTTATGGTTCGTTCAGAAGAAAATGCTCATACTCGATGAGCACAGGGAAAGAAGGGGAAAGATGTATGAAAGGTTAAGGTATTTTAAACTCAAACTCTCCCATTTACTCCCATGTATTTAATGTTCCTTAAACCGCTGTAACTTTGTGTTTATTCACGCCTTTGAATTGAAATTTTGTGAAGTGTTGGTTGATATTACTGTTACGAGTGCAGACTCGTTTCTTAAGGCACATACTCCCTTATTTCCCTATACTTTTAAATTTTCACTTGAGCAGAAGTGTTCTGAAACATATCTAGAATAAATGTACGAAGGCAAGCACACATGCTTGCTATCCGCGTGGTTATGGTTGCAACTTCCGTGTGGTACATTGAGTGTAATTGTTCGAAATACATTATATCAAACCCAGTAGATGTCATAGGCCACACATTCCAATCCAATACACTCGTCACCAGCGATGGATCAATAATAGAGCGACCACCTCTGGTGCTTGAAGTCGTCAATTCGACCAGGCGTATGTTTAGGCCTATGTGTTTTGTGGTAAACGAAAGCAGTGTGCGTGGGTTTTCTCGAGGTCCTCTCGTTTCTCTCCACTTTCTTTATTCCATCAATTTATCTCAGAATTAATTATACGGCCTGAGCCGAAGTTGCCTAAAATCGTTAAAATTAAAACTAAAATCCCAGAAAATTCAAACCAACTTATGATATTCGAGGATAAAACAAAATAAATGGTTAATATTTGTATACTAAACTTCTGACACTCAGAGCCAAAATCACAAATATAAACTGTATAAAAAATAGCTTTAAAATGCTCAAAAGAAAAACGGAGCAAACTTTGCATTTTTCACATTTCAAACCTGAATCAAGCACGATTTAATAATGATGTGTTTTTTTTCAAAGGAGCATATGTTGTTCCCAACTATATCAGACTATATTTCTTCTCTCGAAACACAAAATGTTTGTACCAATTTCCTGCGATGTGTCTGTTAAAATGATATCAGTGTTAATTCCAGATATTGCAAATGAATCGTAAATAGTAATGACATCAAATAATGAGTTACTGTTTGAAATAACTCGCATAAATAAAATAAAGACAGATACAGAGAGAGGGGGGAATGGAGGAAAACTGAGTTAGAAAGAAAGATGAAATAAAGATAGTTGCAGCAGAGAAAGAGATAAATAAGAGGAATAAAGGAATACATGAGAAGAAAGCGGAAATAAAGACAGGAAAATTGATCGAAAATATAAAAACTTGTTTTATTTTTATTATGCTTATGGACATATACTCTTCATTATCTGATTACCATCAAGGATTCCTCTTCTCTCCGATATTCTCGAAAAACAGATGGATATCAAATTTACTTTTAAAATGCTTGCAGGCATCATTGTGTATTTCAAGAACACTCAGCAATGGGAATCGAACCCAGACTTTGAGATTGAAAGTCCAAACTGTTAGCTGTTACACTACATATTTGTTGCACAAGAAGTTTTTAACACCAATTATTTTTTATTGTGAAAATAAAAAAGTAGGTAGATCACGGACTTATTACGTTCCCAATTATGCTTTTAACGTCCATAATTTTTATTTTTCCTCCTCAAACCAATATTTTAAGTTTTTCCTTCTTCTTTGCCGTGCCACCACTGTTTGCAAGAAGAATTATCTTTACCACCAATTTAATCTGGGACATGACACAGCTAAAATCGATGCGTTGATTCCATCATCTAGATGAGTTGACTTTAGTAAGAGAAATTACCATACGACTGTTTACGAATGCATACATAATAAAATTGTA
>JAGDQP010018762.1:23822-35980 GCA_022664845.1 Lepisma saccharinum
GAAATTACCATACGACTGTTTACGAATGCATACATAATAAAATTGTATTATTCTGGCTACAATTAAGGATCGTTGTTTACCCATGGCCGGTTTTCAATTTTTGGACCTGGAGCGAGTAGAGAAATAACACATTAGTAACATCTAGGTGTGGTCGCTGCATAAATCACCTGAATAAATTTTGTTCTGTGTGTAGATAGTTCAAACCGAAATCACAAAACCAACACGTTCCAAGTCAAATTAAAACAACGTTCAATCAGTAATATTGATGTCCATTAGGTGGCCAGGATTAGCCATAGGCCCTATGTGTGTTATGACATGCGTTTTGAAGAGAACGAAGTGACTGAAGAAAAATCGGGAAATCAAATTTGGAACACTTATGATTCGGCGGGAACAAAAATCCATGTGTGATTCAAGCCGGTTCATGAAGAAACAAACATGAAATTAAAATTCCGACGTGGCACCTGTAATGAAACGTGTACCTCATCGATCAGAATTGCTCATCCACAAAGCACCATCCACTCTCCTGGACAAAAGGCATAGCAGACACTGAGGATGAATGTGATCAATAAAAACAAAAAAAGTATTTAAACCTAGAAGAATATTGAATTCTTCGTACCTGAAGTCAATTTGACCAAATATATTCGCAATTTCTTGGTCCCAGGTTACAACAGCTAAATGTAAGACACATGTTAGTGTACAGAAAATGGAGTAAGAAATTTTCATTCTTCTTTACGATGGTGAATTCCATCTGTGTTTGTAACGATGGGTCTGATTTGCTCAGTAAACTTGAATTTAATACAGTCCTAGCAAATGATGTATTTTAGTAAATGATTGAAAGTTAGGTATGGAGGCAGTTCTCCTGCAAAACCAAGATAGGTGAATTTCCATTCATATTTGTTCACGTAATGGGAATAGACTATAAATATGGAATAATACGTTTAATCTTCCTCGCAACTAGCTATAACAAGTATGTTTTCCCTATATAAAATTAAAATTATCCCCCAGAAAGCAACAATTCTAGATTAACAAGATGTTGCTTACTCACACTTGCTTGAACCTGAACAAGATTAACCTTACCGCCACTCCTTATTAAATTTGGGTTAATGTAATCCTACGTAGAGACCTTGGATAAAGCTAGACAGTGTACTTACGGAATAAAAAATTTAGAAATTTAGGAACCCAAAACTCGCCAAACATATTCCTGTATGACCACAAATAAAATATACTCTTGATGGCAAAGATATGTAGACAAAAATGAACAATGATGAGCTTTGCAGATTGGAAACATATTGCATTGTGTGCTGATTTCCTCGGAAGTAAGAAGAATTATAATAAATATTATAAACGTTGTCCGCCTGTCGGATGTTTTTTGACTACGAGGATTGTTATCCTACATTCTTATTTAGAATTATTCCCGCGAATCAAACGAAGAGGTATAGAGAGCACGTGAAGCAGCACATTGTCCAACCGGAACAACGTTACCAAGTAAAATGGTATCTTTTGTTTGTAACTGACTACTGCTGGTCCCTTTATTGAGAAACAGGCAATGCATACAATAATATATATAAAGCAAAATATTTCCTGAAATAATTTGCATGCCATTTATCATCATCATCATAATATTCACTTGTTTTCTACCTACTGCTTTCCAACCCTTTTCTTTCCGCATATCTCGGTTGATGCTATTCTGATCCACGTAGATCTTAAAAAAACGCTTGCGTTCATCTACTCATCTTACATTTGGATGTCGTCTGTTACATCTGTTCGTCTTGCTATGTGACCGGCCCATCTCCACTTTATCATCTTCGTAGTCTTGATTGCATCGTATACCTTTGTTTGTGCGCCAATACATTCATTTGTTGTCATGCAAATCCTGGTTATTTCTAGCATGTATCTCTCCATTGCTCTTTTTATGACCCAATATTTGGGTCGTTTGCGCAATCAATGTACAAGTTTCACAGCCGACACATCATCACAGGTAAGACACATTGATTATAAACTTTACGCTTCAGACACATTGGTAGTTTACTTTTGAAAATAAATCGTAGTCTTGCAATCGAACTCCACACCGTTTTACATATTTTATTAATTCCGTAAGTCAACTTGGCATTCTATATTTTGAGTTGGCCTAGGTGAACTAACTCATCAACTGTGATTATTTTCTCTCCGTCAATCTTTATTTCCTCCTTTCCAGCATATCGATTGTACATCCGTTTCGTTTTAGTAAAATTCATTTTAAGACCTATTTTCGAACTCTCATTCTCGTTCTTCCATTCAGGTTTCTAATTCTTCTGCACTTGAAGCAAACAGAACTATATCATCAGAAAATCGTAGGTGATGAAGATATTCGACATTCATTTTTATTCCAACTTCTTCCCAGTTTAAATTTTGGAACACTTTCTCCAGAAACGCAGAAAACAGTTTTGGTGAAATTGAATCTCCTTGCCTTACCACTTTTCCAAACTTAAGTTTTTCAATTTCTTAATGTATTCTAATGAAAGATGTAGCAGTCAAGTAAATGTTTCACTGTAACTCGATGCGTGCACTTTCGATGTCTTGATGTTCAAGTGATTTTAGTACTCTTACTAACAAGAGCGAATCTAAAGCTTTTTTAAAAAATCTGTGGATGTCCAACATAGTGGAAGTTCATATTCATTAATCCTTTCCATAATTTCATTCAATGTTTGTATGTGGTCCATTATGTTAAATCCACGACGAAATCCAGTTTGTTCCTTTCCCTGGTTGAAATCTAACTCATGGTCAATATGATTTAAAATAACTTTGGTGGACCTTTTGTACAGAACTGACAGTAAACAAATTGGTCTAGTTTTCGAAGAGTTCTTTGTTCCCTTTCTTGTGCAACAAAATTATATCAGCATTATTCCAACTAGACAGTATGCATCTCTTCCTTAATTTATCCAGAATAATTTAGCAAGTTTATCTTTTATCTTTTCACCTCCCCGCTAAAACATCTCTCGTGTGAGTCCATCTTCTCCTGGCGATTTTCTGTTCTTCGTCTCTCGAATTACTTTATGCACTTATTCTTTCATTACGTCTGGGACATCTACATGATTTTCTACTGATGTAATTCATTGCCTAGGTCTTCTTTGGGGTAGTACAATTGTCTATAGAAATGTTCAGATATTTTTAAATTCTCTTCCTTATTTCTTGTTACGGTCCCGTCTGGTTTCTTAATTGCAATTACTTGTTTTCTCTCTAACATGAGCTGTTGTGTGGTTTTTTTCAGGCTCTTGTATTTCTCGGTTGTATTTCTAAAAATATTTTCGTGATATCATCGAACATCCTCTCTTATTTTTTTCCCTTACCGGTTTGTTTAGTTCAGTGTACTCAATCATGTTTATGCAATTCTCCTTTTCTTTCATTTCCCTCCTTTTCTTCATCTAGAGTTTAGTTTGTTATGAAATTTTGATCTCTGTTTTCTTTATGGTGCCTGTTATTTCCTTGGCTGTCTCTCTTATTACTTGAGTCAGTATTTCATTTCTGCTATTGATGTCTCCCTCATCCTCTAACTCTTCCAAGGCACTGAATATTTTGCATTGTTATAACTGAAGTGTCGGTCTGTATTTCCCTAGAGTTTCCACATGTGAAACTGACGGCTTTCCTCTGATAAGCTTTCTTCTCTCAATTCTAGTATTTCGTTTCAGCTTACATTTTACTATCCTATGATTGCTCGAGAGTTTGAAACTGTTCAAAACAGACACATCTTCCAAATTTCCATGCTCTTTGATAGAACATATTCAGTTTCGTTTCTGGTCTCTTTTGGGCTTTTCTATGTTCATTTTCTCTGTTGTTGTTTCTTGAAAAATGTATTGGAAATGAATAGTCTATTGGCTTCTGAGAATTCCACTAATTTCTCTTCTCTCTTGTTTCTTTTGCAAAATCCAAAGTTCCCAACTTTCGTGTCACTGTTGTAATTGGTTTCTACATTTCCATTGAAGTATCTCATTACAATTTTGTAATACGATTTGCTACTATCCGTAATCTTCTGCATCTCATCACATAGATCTTCGACTTCTTCCTTCGGGCGTGAGGTTGCTGAAGTATACACTTGTATAATTTCCACAATGTCTCTCTTGTTTATCTTTATCACTACTCGTGCGATTCTATCTGAAATTCCTTCAATTTCTGTGATCCCTGATTACAGGTCTTTATTAATTATAAAGCCACTGCCTGTCGGTTTTCCGTTTTCTGTTCCGTTCAAGCAGAACGTGTGTCCTGACGTTAGTTCCAACTGTTCTTTATTCTTCCTCCACACTTCTGATAGTCCTTTGATGTCAAAAGTAATCCTTTTTAGTTTGTTCTACCATTCTTCTAATTTGTCCTCTGCTGCAAGTGACTCATAGCTTAGAGTCATAGTTTAGATAATTTTATTTTGAGACAATTCACGAGATAGATTCCCGAATAAACTTTTTCTATGAAATCATTCTTGTATAATTGTTCAAGGTGTTATTTTATCTGGTTATAATAGTTCTATATTTCTGACATATGTGATGTGCAAAATCGGTTTGCGTCCTGAGACATAACATGTAAAGTTCTTCAGTGCATTTTTCATAGTATGACGTTTACTTTCCTAAATAATTAGTAAACTCTGTAAGCAGTATCAAACATGCCTAATATGTCTCTTCTGCACTGTTTCAAGTCTGTATAACAAGTTTTGTTTGTCTTTCTTCAAAATCGTTGTGTTACGTGAACATTGTTTCAAATTTTTCGAAGTTGAAATGGGAGCAATTTCCGATTTTGCTGTACATCAAACCTCTGTAGGTACAGATACAATAAATACCATAGTGTGAAAAGTATTCAACTGGACCAGGAATCGATCCCGGGACCTTTGTTGTACCGTCTCAATGCGCTACCAATGCGATTCCTGGTCCACTCACATACTTTTTACTCTTGAATATTAATTGTTTCAAACGTTTGAATTAGTGAAGCAGTTTCTTCGGAATTTGCCTACAGATCCAACTAATGTATTGTTTTACCTTCAGTTTGTTTGCTACTTTAGGATATCTAAAATAATACATGCTGCGCATATTACGTAAATTCCTTCCAGAATTTTTGACGATTCCAATAATTCCAACAACATATGTTGTGACACTCTTTGCGCAACGGGACGGCAATAAATTTCTCCTAGCTATGGAAACGATTTGCAATATATTTGGTGTCAACATTTTTTTGCTAGGCAATTCTTTTGCCCATACCGGATTTTGAGTTAATGAACTAGGTAATTGGGCAGTGAGCTGTATTCACGAAATGTTCCTCCGAAACGAGCTTAGCAGTTATCTGCAAATAATTTCTACATTTCTAAAAACAACGAAAACTTACATTCTGAAAGCTTTGCCTGCGTGTCTACTTTATATAAATCCTGATAAAACTCATTATCTTTAGTACAGGCAGCCGGTAGGATAGCTCCAGTGACCTTCTGAATTGTAAAAAACGCTCTCCCATCTGGATACGGACCTCGGTAAAATTTATTGTATGAACTTTGAACATTTTTTATTCTTCAGATTTCGACACCCACATAGTACAACAGAGAATAATAAATATTGCGAATATTATATACCTGATTTATTCAATAAATTCATTGATAATACTAATAAAATCGACTTATATTCACTTTCTGGAAGCAAAATTACCGATACAGTGAGTAATGAAAACCCCAAAAAGGCAAATTGTCAACCTTAGAGCTATTGTAGTGTTGTATAAGGTTGTCGGTGTGTACGAAGAGAATTTAAATGTGTGAAATAGTATATTCTCAGGTAGAAAGAAATATTGTATGTAGAATTATAGAACATCAGCTACCATATAATAACGGTATGGAAAAAATGAGCTATGCCAGAAGATTAGTATACATTGATGTCGAGAATCCATTGATTTTCAGAATACAGAGGATTTACAAAACAGCAATTATGTGGGCAGAATTATAAATGACGCATATATTTTAAATAGTAATGAATGAACGAAACTTCAGCAAAGTTAATCGTTATAGACTGTATAGAATATGGACATCAATAATTAAATTCCAAAACCTAATCATACCGGTTCCAAGCATGTTAACAGAGAACTGCACGACTTTTCTAAAAAAAATAAAAGCACATGACGTTTAACATGTGTAAAATATTAATATGGAAAATCGCAATGAAAGAAAACAGTTTTGTTGATGTGGACATTATTTTATTTTTTCCACCGTACTGTGGTAGATCGAACGTATAAACGAAATACATGTGCTAACCATAACATTGAAGATCGGTTTCGCTCCTGTAAATCGCAAACTATTACGAGATAATTATGAAGGAATTAATATAAATCTCGATTCACGGACATAATTTAATAATGTAAAAGAATTGGGAATGAAACTAACATTTAGCAAAATAATAATAATAATAATAATAATAATAATAACGAAAATAAAGACGATTCATAACAACACGGTCGGTGATGGTATAAAGGCAGATCGTGGCATATAGGTAAAATTCGTATATCATAAAGATCGTGGCAAAAAATATCGGAATATTTTGTCACGAATAAGTTGCGTACGGGAATGAATAAATGGAAAACCGTCATGAAAGCTGAACGTTTAATTCATGTTGGGACGCCTTTCATGGTAACGCCTCACAATGCGGCGAATCCTTAAATTGGTAAATTTCACTCTCTGTGATGTCTTTACATTTTTATAATATATATTGTATGTGTTGCGTATCGGGTACAAGGTTTTACCAATTTGGCTCCATTGCATAATATTCTTGTAAATAAGAGGGTGTTCCATGTTTCTTCCTGAAATTGTAAATATTTATTATAATTCTCAAATTGCAGTATGGACATCGTGCACATAAAGGCAGTTGTATTTTTATATTACTCCCTAGCATGCAAACAAACATGAAGAAGCTTTTTTAGCTTTGAGCACTATGGCTCAGGCCAGGATACGGAATGGGAAAATATCCTGGTGGAAGTCGGCCAGGGCAACAGGTTTAAACACCATGCAGGTATGACTGACTCAAAGACATAGTAGAAACTCTCTCAGAATGGTATAAATCCCAGGACTTCCCAAATGCGACGCAAAGTCTCTATCAGCTGAGTTATGTTTGCTAGGTACAAACGTGATTGTAAAATTTATCAGCAACACTTATTGAATTTTATTTTGTAAATACAGATTTTAAATTTCAGTGAAGATTTTGCAATTACATAGCAAAATATAGTTGACATGTACAAATGTTTACTTTTTTCTCGCTCATTGACTACTTGGCGTCGTTGCTTTCAAGGTATAAGCACGCAAGATATGTGGATATACGCATATAGTACGCATACGCCCTTCTACCTTGAGTACGACGATATGTGTTAGTCACATATTGAGGAAGTGAATAGATAAAAACCATAATTTGAATTCTACTTTCACTTGTTCGTGTGCAGAGAAAGGTATACAAAATTGTCAGGAACATTCCTTGGTATTTCTTATCGGTTATTTGTATTAACAATCGTTACTAAATTATAATTGGAATTGTTCAGCAAGTATTTTACCTTGTATATGAGTAGCTTTTTCCTCTTCGAAGTATATGTGATCTGTTACATGAACAGTTCTTTGCTGTCTCACCTTGATAGATGTGTGGACAGAGGTGTCAGATACCAATCATATGGCTCCGAGTTAGAATCCCTTTCCTTCAGTTTGGATAACTTTTGGATTCAAAGAACCATTGCATTCATTTAGTACAGAAAGATCAAAGTTTTCAATGAAACTATCGCAATTTCTTTATATTATTTGATCGCTTAAAATGTTAGATATAATTCAGTCGTGTTTACATATAACGTTAAATATACGGGATTGGAAGGAGTATTCATTGAAGGAATATGTCCTTGAAAATTATGATTGATAAAGGTCTCTAAGTTTGCAATTCGTATATAAAATAACTTGAGATTGGAATTCTATTTCAGTTATAATTTTTCTTTCATAATTCCTAATTTCGCAAATCCGAACTTTCCTAATTCGTGAAATATATTACTGAATTGAAATTCCTTAATTCATTTACATACTGCTTTCTATAAACCAATCGGTTTTTGGTGTTGATAATTTATACAGTATATCATATCAAGATTTTCGATCAATTAATGTTCTACAATAATGTATTTGTTAAGCTTTTTTTTCATACATTGAATAAATGTTAACTCTTTTCATCAGGTAAATGTTGATTTTATATCAAACTACCATAATGACTAAATTACTTCTTTCTTTTAAATTCTTAGTTTAATCACAATTATAATTAGAAAATATACTTACCATTACAGAAAATAAATTACCACGTGATCCTGTACACGGTAAGTAATTAGTACTAGATACCTTACATATTTTATATATTAGTGGATATCTAAATATATATCCTGCATGTCAATTAACATTAAAATTTTGTTGTTCACTATTCAATAATACTTTATGATATATCTCCAACCATCTTATATTTCGTTCTTTCTTATGTAAAATTTTACATAACATTTTCCAATCTGTATTGCGTGATGTGCTACAAATTGACATTTAAAGTATATAAAACATAAATTTATGATCTTTGTTTATATTAGGTGTAGAATAAAACATTCCTATGATTTATATTTCATATTTCCACTGTATAAATTTGTTAACAAACGAAATAGATGCATATGCATCTTAAATAGATATATATTTTAAAACCTTAAATTATGAGTAGCAAATATGTATTAAAATGGTTTCAACTAATGAGAAAAAGATACACGCTATCTTTATTTGGTCTTACAAATATTTTAACTGGAAACTTATAACGATGAATTAAAGGAAAACAATATTCAACAAAACTTAATTTTCATTCGACTGAATATCAAAACAACTGTGAGAAATTGTTAAATTTTGTAAATGTAATTTTGGAATACCATTACCAATATAACACTACTGCATGAAGAAATGATTTTGCAGTCGGAGGAAGGAAATAAATAGAAAAGCCTGGTTTGCGGTTAAATAATAAGAACTGTATAAAATTTCCAAATTAATTCCAAGAAAAATATTTTAATTATATTCAGAATTTTATTATGATCCTTGTGTAATGTTCAAGTGATTTCCAGGTATTGTAATTTTCTCGTACATTCATCCTTCTAACTAATGCAGGAAATTACTAGAAATGTAGCACACGCCTGAGGGAAGTATTTCTTTATGTAATTTACGGAAGAAAAAACATTGTATCCTTCCGTTGTAAAAGTATCCCTTCTATAGAAATAAGTTCGCTGGTATGAATCATGAAGCCAAATCGAGTCATGAAGACTAACTGCTGATGTGGTGAGTAATGAGTGTCAGTTACCTTACTATAAAAATACCCCAACAAACCCTGTAAGGATGCGGGGCATTATACATGATTACCTGCAGTTCTGGTATGTCTGATAAGTAGCATCCTGTTTTCTTCTCTGTAGCTATATAGGACTCCAAACATAAAAGAAATGAGAATTGGTAAATGGTTAACTTGTGCTTTAAATGAAGTTATTGTTTACGGACATGTTTAATTTCAATTGATAAAATTCTAAACTTAGTAACGACGTATTTTAATAAGGTCGAACGAACATTAACAATAGTTCATGTCTTTAACGTGACAAAATGCTGTGTTAACGATCATGGACATCGGAAGATATTATTTTTAAATGTTGTAACTTACATTTGTTCTCGAAGATAATTTAATATCTATGGCATTATGAATAGATAAAATTGTTAATTGCTAGCGTGTGCTGCATTTCAAAATACAGGATATTTTATGTTAAACAATATGCAAATATTATATTTACGTTCTTTCCAGAGAGTGTCCTGAAGATTCTCGACTCAGTAAGAAAGGCAGCTGACACTGCAGGTAAGTAAAATTCGTCATTTCGAAGCTAATATTTCATTAGAGGTTACCCATTTATTTAAATTTAAAACTGTTAAGCATGAACAAATAACTGGCATTGCAAATTTACTAAACTTCCCATCGATGTCTGTTGTTACAAGCATTATCCCTTTTAACCTAATTTTCTAGTCGGGACGGCATACATTAATTCACATGACACACTATTATTATTTATTTTCCAATTTATAGACAATATTAGTAAGCTTTTCGCTACAAATTGTCTCTCTTTTAAAATTATGTGCAAATATGATTCCGACATCATATTACTATTTTGTTATAGCAAAGTTCAGGACTTATGGTATCAATAGAAAACAGCTGGGAATGAAACGTCATCAAACTATTAGGTTCCATTTCGATATATGCTGTGCATAAACAATACAAAATAATAGTCTAAAATTGTGATTAAACCATTACTAACATAAATAATGATATCAATAATTGAAATCAATATCACTAATTTTTACAAGTTAAATGTTAGCGTAGGAAAATAAATAAGGGCATTAAAACTTTTGTAAATAATAAGTATTTAAATATTTTTGTTTGAAATAAAAATTTGGTTGCACATTCCTGGGAACGGTACACAGGTGCATACCGCAATATTGTCACTTTGATGATCATGTGATAGAACAAAATTTTCCAAAAATACTTAAAATTATACTAGAGTCAATAGAACAAAATAATGTGCTGAAATACGCAACTTGCACGGTATTAGAACTCTGGGTACTGAATTAAGGTTCGCTTTTCTACCTGTCTTTCATAATAACCCAAATTTATTTATGGCGTTTAGGGATTTCCTGTTAAATCCGTACGTTTTAATGTGATCACGTACGCGGTTTTAAGATAAATTAATTAACTATTATCAACTTAAGTACTTACAAAGATGTTAATCAAATGAAAAACAAATTGAGAGATTAAAAAATACAGAAAGTAAATAAACAAAAGTTTCTAAAATATAATTTGCCTACTTACCAAAGATTTCCGGATTCACTTTATAGACTTTGAAGCTTGGTATTCTTTTCGAATTTCTTTCATTTGTAAGAACAATATTCAGTTTAAAGATTGAGGAACCAGTTTTGGAATTATGTTAATTATACGTTCAACCCTACAGCCTAAGTCAGCAAATTCTGTATCAGTACTGTGTAACCATTCAAAAATTGTCCTTCCGCATGTCATGTTCGGAGAAAAGCTTCTAAAATGTACGCGCATTTGAAAAAATATTTCGGAGATGCATTCGGATAAGTGAGTTAAAAACTAAATGTTACTCTTTGACTCGTATTATTTCATTCTCGTTAACATTAAGCCATTAAAAAGTCTGGATTTTATTTAGGAAACGACAGTTACCGAATATAGAGTTAATTGACCGAGCAGGATAAAATAGAACATACACGGTCAAGTGAGACCAAGTGATAGACTAAACGTGCCTCCCTTTCTGTCATTAAGCTCAGTAATTTGTAGCGTGCAACTTCCACAATCTTGTATTTTCGGGTCAATATCTACATTATAATATTTAACTTTAATGATGCATCGGTAGATTTGATAATGCTCTTCTTATATATTATCTTCTATTTTAACAAGCATTGCTAATTTCATTGAAAAAAAACAGTGAGCTGTATGTATGTTTTATATTCACATTTTCCTTCAGAAGGTAAGACCTGTTAAAGGGATTTCTTCAGATTGTATAGGTTTTATTGTAGCCTTATTTTCAACCATGAACAAAACACGTCGTCATTCAGTAATTAAAATCATATCATAAAAGTCCATACTATTCTTCATTGGAAATTTCTACTCCTGTCTTATTCGTGCTATAATCTCTATATAATGTATAAAACTGAAAGTTAATATGTTTACGTGAGTAATACGTAGAAAGTTCTGGACGGATTGTAATGATTTTTCGAACATGATCAGAGGCTGAATTGAACTGCGAAGTCATTATATCACTTTGATTCTAAAGTTATTGGCTTCAGAGATAATCGACCATCTAATTATCCATTGAATTCGAATTGCGGTGGTAACAGTAACAGTAAACCTTAGCGAGTGGTGGGGATGCAAAGGATTGACATGTAAAATAATAGAAATCAACTGATATTTGTCGAATTCGTAGTTTTCAGGTTAGCTGAGATGATTCACTCTCAGTGACCTTTAAGTAAAAGGTCAGCCACATCGGTATGGAGTGAAAACATATGTTATTCATCTTCACCAGCGTGCTTGCGAATTAGCTAGTTTATTACTCAACCACTACACGTTATGACAGTAACTAGT
>JAGDQP010018763.1:1140-11675 GCA_022664845.1 Lepisma saccharinum
ATGTAGAACTCCACGGACTGTACGATTCACCAGATGTTGTAAAAATAATGAAATCGCGACGACTAAGGTGGGCAGGCCATGTGGCTCGGATGGGGGGAAAACGAAGATTATATTATATCCTGGTTGGAAGACCGGATGGAAAGAGGCCATTGGGAAGACCGATACGTCGTTGGGAGGACAATATTAGAAGAGATCTTCGAGAAGTAGGTGTTTGTGATGAAAACTGGCTTGATATTGCCCAGGATAGAATTCAATGGCGAACGTTTGTTACTGCGGCGATGAACTTGCGAGTTCCATAAGCCATAGAGTTAGTTGGTTAAATGAGGTAAATGGATAACTCTAACAAGCAAACATATTGATTGGGCAGAAAAAAGTTACTATTTTTCCCCTGTGTCATGATTAGGATGTCAAAATATGTACGTATGCAAATTTTGGCAACCCGAGCGCAATTGATTTGAGGGTACGTGGCTCATGGGGTAATGATACAATAGCCTGGAAACACCCATTTCTTGTCGAAATAACGGCGGAAATGAAACCTAAATGCACATAAATTGTGCCCTATCGATATGGATTTGTACAATTTTGGGTTTCATTTTCGTCGTTATTTCAAGGCGGAATAGGTGTTTCCAGGCTATTGCATCATTTACCCCTTGCTAGTGTCAACTAGCCTTATCTCTCACAATATTACATTTACAGGAAAACTGACTTCAGAAATGTATTTTCCGTAAAATTCTAGCCTAGAATCACATATTACACGACCCCTTTCCCTTTTAAGAAAATCAATCGAGATTCAATATGGCGGACTTCAAGATGGCGACCATGAAGAATATACCCTCCACAAGGTAGCGCCTTCCACCCAGTACCCATTACTGTGTATACGCTTTCTATTTCTTTCAGCAATTAGAAAATACAATGGTATTTCAACACTTTTATATCACTCTCCACAGACAAGAATCTGACTATTGTATCATCAATCTCTCCCAAACCAACTGCCCTCGAGTTGCCAAAATCTGCATGCGCACATATTTTGAGATCCTAATCATGACGCAGGAGGGAAAATCATACCTTTTTCCTGTCTCAGTATGTTTGCTTGTAAGCAGAAATAAAGAAAAGTGCATAATGGATATAGACAGCATAATATACAAAATATTTCTCACTTTTTAAAGATGTTTATGTGTTTAAACGTATTACAATGCATTATGTTAACATACATACTACTATGTACAAATAACGCCCATATCGTCGCAGATTTTACAATATCACGTAAGCTGCAAAATGTAAATTTTACAGGAAGAGGAGTAAAGCGCGCCAAATTGAAGTTCAGCGAAAGTAGTAATACTCTTGTCGACATTGCACCACTATCTGTTCTAGAAATGATAAACTACTTCGAGGATGGCTGTCTTGACAATGCGAGTCGAAAATTGCAGAAGTCATTCTCGCCCAAAGTGGCTGTTAGGTGCGGCGATGATATATTCTCTTACTGGGCTGATCGATGCTAATTAATATATATATATATATGATTATAAGATCCCAGGACCGAAGGAGATACTAATTTTTATCGTCCACTTCCAGTCTAAACCAATATTGACAATTTTTTTAGTTTTAACTAAGCTTTTTACGTTTGTTATCGCTTGTGCTGGGTCAGTTTCTTAAGTTTTAGATTTATGTTCTAATTCTTCCAAAAACTATGGGCTGATTGCAAAGACGTAGATTCTAAGTTAGGCTTAGACTTAAACATTGATTTGGAATGCACCAGTTTAGCCTAAAACCATCGTCTAGCGTATACGTCTACGTCTTTGTAATCGGGTGCATAAGTATTATTTACAGCATGCACATTACATATCGGGCGTTTGCCCATTGCACAATCCGATACGTGCAAAATTCAAGAATTAAAACATAAATAAAAACGTGCAGCACAGCGATAACTAGCATAAAAACTTAGAACTAAAAAATTGGTCAATATTGGATTATTCTAAAAGTGGGTGACGACGTTTGCTCTGTAGCCTATCTTTCGACGCTAGCTAATCACTCCAGCATTGTTACGTAGAGCTCGATAATATTCTCTTTGTATCGCTATTTGTCTTCAAACTTCGGAATCGTAGCAAACATTCGAAGCTTGTCGTGTTCTTTTGATAGTCCTAATTAACATTTGAATATGAATTTTATTTATGGCCTTCAGGCATCGAAGACTCAGGCCTAGATAGGGGATGGGAAGGATATGAGAAGATGTCGGCTAGACCCTAAGTTCAAGGTACCATCCCGGTATTTGCCTGGTATGACTGAGGAAGAAACGTGGAAAAACCTGTTTGGGCGGTCGGCCGCTGGGATTGAATCCACGACCTCCCGAATGGTAAGTGAACGCTCTACCATTGAACCACCGCCGTTCGGTTCCTTATCAGCATGTGTAAGGGACTATCCAAGAGAAAACCTCCCCTCAAATCCTGATTTCTATATTAGTATATATGTAAGCAAAATTAGATATACAGATGTATTCCAGACTCACTCCAGAAAAAACAAATTAATTTATTTTTTGAATCTAATGACGAAGGCCTATAGCATCTAAAATTACGGCCAAACTATTAATATTTTATACTGCACTTATATACGTTACGATTAGAGTACTTGCATCATTCTTGAACCATATATGGCAGCATTGGAGGTTTTTTTTTTGCAGATCATGCTTAAGTTATTATGTCTTTTGAGCCAACGAGTTAACAGTGTAACTCGCTGTTCTTTACAGTTCTATGAGGATACGATATTCATAATTACAAACAGTTGAAGTTCATCATTTTAAAGTGGTTTTAACGTGATTGTTTGTATATCTATATTTTTCTGTCAAGTTCTGTAATTTCGACATAATGGGAAAGGCCAGAGAGACTTTCCCCGCGTAACGTTGAAGTTGTTAAAAGTCTTTTGGAGGTGTAGCGCGATTGTACCGGTATGTAAAAATACTTACGTGTTTGCGATCAGAGATAAACAAACAAATCAGTAAAACAGAGTTTGAAGGAGTGGGCGAAAATGCGAGTTGTCCTCCAATAAGCATTAAAGAACTCAATATTTTGGCTCTGAGGAGCAGAAAAGCCATTTTATAGACTTAGGCATAAATATGTCTAAGTTATGGTGCAGGAATTCATCCCGGGAGTGTTACAGGAACTCTTCACTTAGGAGGCAAAAAGCCACAATGACCAAGGAAAATTGGACAAAATATTCCACACATAGTAAGGAAGTCTCTAGATGGTCTTGGATACTCCAACTATGCAAAGAAGCGTCCCCTGTGTGCACAAGTATTGCACTTCTAATAAATGGGAGAAAATATGTTTCACTATATCTGATTAATGTTTTCGATATGATATGTTCGTCGATAGCCTGGGCAGATCCTCCGATGTCAATTATGGTTTTTGGAGTATAGTAGAGGAAATACTGCAGCAAGACACACACACTAAATGTTCTTCAACAGTGATTTGGTGACGACCTAGTCCTCTTATGAATGATGGAACGCCCGGCCGCCAACCTGTGTCAAAAAGTATTATTGATGTTGAAAAGCATACGTGACATGTAATAAAATAAACAGGGAATTCATTAAAATAATTAGAATTAATTTGAAACATATAATTAGAGTGGCGTACGAGCATGGGGCAAAATGTCTTAAGCATAAATGAATATAATATTATGATATTTGTAACAAACAAAGACAAAATGAATTTTTACTTGGAGAAATTTCACTTTTACACCAAAGTTATGAACTTAGAAGGATCTAAGGCGGCCAATTTATTACTTTCTGTCTTGAATGGTGAAACTTTCGAAGCTGCTCATACATGCTAAGCCTTAAAAACTGGAAGATCTAGTATTAGAACAGATAGAAACTATGTTACTTACGTTAATGGATGTCCCATCTAGTTTTCTTTCCGAACGATTCCGTTTTCATACCATGTCACAGCAAATTGATCAACCTCTATCAGACTATATCCAACAACTTAGAGCCCAAGCCAATAATAAATGTAATTACGAATCATTTTTGAGCGAGGCTATAGGAGACCAATTGATTTTTTGGAGTGCATGATGTTCGTTTGAGGAAACGATTCCTAGCCTCTAAGAAATTAACCTTTGAAGATGCTGTCCAAATTGCTTTGCATCATGACATGATTGAGAGGGGATAGTAGATAACTGTCTTCTAGAACGTGTCCTCTGAAAACGATTAGTGCTGTTACGGATATTCATGGTGTTGGATAGGCAGAACCTTTTCATTACAATAGAAAAAGGTCGTCAGATTCTAGAAATGTGATAAGGAACTGCATTTTTTTTCAGCCCTCACCCACGAAATAGGTACCCGGCCTATAATAAGAGATGTAATTTTTGCTGAATTATTGGGCATTTTAGGATAAGGTCTGAGAAACGCTTAAAAGAACAACATAATTCTCAATACGCACCTAGACGTTCAAAAGGTCAAAGGTCACAAAGTCACCAAAAGAATGTGTCTAATTTTAAGGCTTCTAACAGTAACCAACATGGTCAGACAACAAGGGAAATTCAAATCCCACAGGTGATTTTCTATCGGGTATTGGAATAGATGATATCTGGATAAATTGCATCGATATAGAATGTGTAAGGTCATCATCACCTCTCATGACAGTTAATTTGATGATGCAGAATGGTCAACTAAGCACCTTTTCAAACATTGAAAGTGGTTACAATTTTAATGGACCAAACGACTTTTACCAAACTAATAATAAGTTAGAAGTTGTGTATAGTCAATTAAAAGACATCAGTCAATAGGATATCCAAATTGTGGGAAAGATTATATTACCATGTATGTTTCGAAATAACATATACATAAGATCGAATGGATGATAACAGCTAAAGATTTGACTATGTCATCTTAAGTAGAGCAGCTATTGACACCTTATTTGGTAACTGGTGTTATAGGATTCGGCACAATACATGGAATAGAAACCGAGTAAAGAAATGGAACTTCCGAGGGAATTCCTCATTAATGCAATCTACAAGGAATTTACAACCAAAAAGGAGTGATTCTATAGGTCCCATGGAATGTAAAGAACCAGATAACGGAGTTCCTAGGAATTTTCATTTCGAATTAAATCAACTAAATCATGAAATTCAACTCCTACGTCAAAATGTTAAAGAGTTAGCAGACAATCTGTTGAGTTTACAATCCATGTTTAAAACTCAAGTGTTAGAAACTTTATCTCTGAAAACTGAAACAAACAGTAGTGCACTGAATGCATCGATAGAAAATAATGAGTCTACCTTGACTTCCACAAGAAAAAAGATCAGGAACAATGGAAGGATTCCCCTTTGCAGACAATAGACAATGGCACGAAAGCTTGTACGACTCCAGTTCCTATAGATAAGCAACGACAATTACAAACATACAGAAGAGACTGAAAGTACGCAATCCACTGGTGTATTATCTGTTCTCACCAGATTCGGTTATGAAAGATACTGAAAATATCAAGTTATTCAAGAGAATCTATCTGTATGGCAAGCCTGGATTGATAATGGATATATGAATGAAAAATGAACAAATGTAAATTGATAATTGAATTTTGTCTAGTGTAAACCTGATAAGCCTATCTTTGTTTTTCAAACTTAATGTTGTTTTCAAAAAGCTTACGTACACTTTCTTCATCATCAATATCATATTCAGCCGTTTTCTATCCACTGCTGGATGAAGGCCTCCCCCTTTTCTTTCCACATATCTCGGTCTGCTGCTATCCTCATCCATGTAGCTCCTGGAAAAAAGCTTGATTTCATCTACCCATCTTGCATTTGGACGTCGTCTCGATCGTTTCGTTTCTCTAGGAATACAATGTAGTACATTTGTCGTCCATCTTCCATCCGTTCGTCTAGCTATGTGACCGGCCCAACTCTTCATCTTCTTCGCAGTCTTGATTACATCTTCTACCTTCGCTTGTGCGCGAATCCATTCATTTGAATTCCTGTCCCTCTTAGTTATTCCTTACATGCATCACTCCATTGCCCTTTGTGTGACTCTTAATCTTTGAGTTGTTTGCGCATTCAGTGTCCAAGTTTCACAGTCGTACATCATCATAGGTAAGGCATATTGATTATAAACTTTACGCTTGAGACACATTCGAAATTTGCTTTTCAAAATAAAGTATAGTCTTTCAAACGAACTCCACGCCATTTGATATCTTCTATTTATTTCATCATTTAACTTGGCATCCGATGTTTTGATCTGGCCTAGGTAAACATACTCATCAACTATGCCTATTGTCTCTCCGTTAATCTTTATTTCCTTCTTTGCAGCATGTTAATTGTACCGTACATTACATTTGTTTTACTTAAATTCTCTTTAAGGCCTATTTTCGAACTCTCATTACACAGCTCTTCAATTCTGGTTTGTAGTTCTTCTGCACATGAAGCAAACAGCACTTCATTAGCGAATCGTAAGTGATGAAGATATTCGCCATTAATTTTTATTCCAACTTCATCACAGTTTAAATTTTGAAACACACTCTCCAGGACCGCAGAAAACAGTTTTGGAGAAATTACATCTCCTTGCCTTACCCCCTTTCCAACTTTAAATGTTTCACTTTCTTGATGTAGTCTAATGACAGATGTAGCAATAGAGTAAATGTTTCGCAGTATCTTGATGTATGTAATGCCTTGATGTTCAAGTGATTTAAGTACTGCTGACAAGGAGACAGAATCGAAAGATTTTTCAAAATCTATGAATCCCAAACATAGTGGAAGTTCATATTCATTATTCCTTTCCATAACTTCATTCATTGTTTGTATGTGGTCCATTGTGCTAAATCCACGACGAAATCCGGCTTGTTCCCTTCCCTGGTTAAAATCCAAGTCCAGTTCAATACGATTCAAAATAACTTTGGTGAACATTTTGTATAGAACTGACAGTAAACTAATTGGTCTGTAGTTTTCCACGCGTTCTTTGTCCCCTTTCTTGTACAACAGAATGATAACAGCATTATTCCAACTTCTGGGTATTTCTCTCTTCCTCAGACACATTGTGAATAATTTAGCAATTTCCTCTTTCATCTTTTCACCTCCCCATATCTCTACTGTGAGTCCATCTCCTGGTGATTTTCCGTTCTTTATCCCTCGAAGTACATTATCCACTTTTTTCTTTATGTCTGGGACATGTACATCATTTTCTTCTTAATTTTCTTTTCCTAGTTCTTCTTCGGAGTAGTACAATTCTCCGTATCAATTTTCAAATATTTTTATAATTTCCTTCTTATTTCGTGTTACGGTCCCGTCTGGTCTCTTAACTGCAATTATTTGCTTTCATGAGCTGCTGTTTGGTTTTCTTCAGGCTCTTGTTTCCTCGATTGTATTTCTAACAAGATGTTCGTTGTATCTTCGTACATCGTCTCTTATTTTCGTCCTTACAGTTTTATTTAGTTCTATGTACTCAATGCTCTTTATGTAATTTTTCTCTTATCTCATTTCCCGTCTTTTCTTCATCAAGAGTTATAGTTTCTTCTGAGATTTTGCTCTTTTTTTTATGCCTACTATTTCCTTGACTGTCTCTCTGTCCCGGGGAGAACTCTAAAGTGCTATTCCACCCCATCCCCACCCCATACTCCCACGAAGAAATAAACATGTCAAATTCGAGATGGACTTAAGCCGTAGATATCAGCAATATTTTAGAAGTTGTTACATAAAATAAAAACGGATGAGTAAGTGAAATATCAAAAAGTATAACCAAATTAACTAAAATTGAATTGACCAAAGTGGTTTCTAATAAGAAAACATTCTAAATGTATAACAAGGAAACCAAAGTGAAATTCATTACTGTTTCAGAATCCTCTTTGGATGATTGACGTTCAGATAAAGTGTTTATTAACTCTCTTCTTAAGAAAATTAAAACACCTCGGTGTGCTTGAAATTCGGAAAATAGCATTTAGTTCAAAGGGAACTTTCAAAGAAGAAAGAATCTGTTTAAACTTTAATTTGTTTGATCATTTGTAATAACAAGTATGATCCTTTGAAAACAAAATACTAACGAGCCGCGACAATTTCGCTTCCTGTAATTTCTTCAGTGAGGAAGTTATAATTACGATAATGTGTTGGTTGCACGTTATATTTCAAGTATTCTCATTTCACAAACGCACACACACACACACAAGAACAATATACGATTGCGTGTCTCTCACTAAATGAACTTACCTTCATTTGTTCACAAGCTCACGTCAGATTGGTTCCAACGAAATGCACATGTTACCGCCCTTTTACTAGTTCCAACTGCAAGTCCCACGCGTGATATACACTTTTTTTATTTACTTTTTTTTTTACTTTTTGTTTCGTTTGTAAATATTTTTTTGTTTGTTTCTCTTTTTCTGCTGATACTCTCCTCATGTGATCTCTTCTGAGCATTTGTTTTATTTTGTTCAGTTTCAGAAGGGTGTGTTTCTACACGACGTCAAATTGGCTACGCATTCGATGGGGAGTGGTTTAAACATGCTTTCGCATTAGAACTCAATGATGCATGTTGATTTTAGACTGCTAAAAGAACAGTACAGCTCAGCATACCTTATCCTACATTCAAATAATTCCTTACTTATGTTATTTGCTGTAATTGACGTGATTTATTTTCATTGAATTGCTATGAAGAGCCAAGTATTCACAATATTTTAATCCCGACCAGTGAGCTCTAATTTATCACACTGGAGTGATCGATTTCATTACAAATCAAGTTAGTTCATTAAGCCAGATACAAAAAGCGACATTTAACCCCGTTTGTCCACTTTCAGTTTGGTTCAAAATGAATTAAACTTTCTATTCAAACTCAGTGTTTGCTCTGAGTGACGCTGAGTGACGCATTTCCATTTATATCTTAATTCTGGCTAATAACGTGAAAATTATGTAGGTAAAAGACATGTTATATATGTCCAGTCCACCATGTGCGCAACTCAAGAATTAATACATAAATAAAATTACAGCCACATAGGGATAACAAGTTTGAAAGATGAGTTAGAACTGAAAGCTTCGTTCACTTTGGATAAACCGAAAATGCACTTACGAGGTTAAATGTGTTTTCAGGCGTTTTAGCTGTATATGCTAATCGGGCACTTCAGTATCGTTACATACAGCTCTATGATTCAGACTTAAGCCGGCTTTTCATGTCCGCGCTAGCCGCGTGACTAGCGCGTGCATGAAAAGATGGTCTTACGATAATGCCTGGTTTAATCTAGAAGGCATTATAAGAATATAATTGCAGAAAGAGAAGTCCCAAAGTCAAAATCACCTACCACTTGCTGTAAGTTCAGTCGAATCAGTAATGAATTAACGGTATATACCCTACTATATAGCATAAGATACGCCAAATCGGCGCTTGAATTTTATTGCGGACCAATGAGATGAAATATTATACGTGCAACTCACATACTATGCTTTCTTTTTAAGAAAAGAAGTCATGTACAGATAATCTTATCTGTCATGTTAGCGTTAATTCACTCGTAGTTCGGCTGAACTGATCAAGTGACGAAAAAATATGACTATTAGACTGCTACCTAAAATTATTTGATCTCTGATTCCTAAACTAACAGGACACCGGGCACTATGAAGTTTTAAATACACTAACGGAAGATGGAAGTCCCAATTTCTAGAAGGCGTAATGCTAGGTAAATGTGACATCCTCCAGGTTAATTTCACATGTCATTTTGTCGTACAGGATTAGAGTTATGCCAAAACTGACTTCATCATTGGGGTTCTTGGAACATTACCGCACACATTGATATATCACATGACCCACTTACTATTTAAAAAATTTGAAGCATAGTCAAGAGATCCGCTTTCAAGATGGTAGTCATTGTCGTCATACCACCCAGCATGTACCACCTCCTGTCCAGTATCCTCCTGTCCAATCGCCATTTGCTTTCAAAATAATATGTAACAGTTTATAAAAGAAAAGGCGTTTTCCGTATTCTGTATTCGATTTACTTGTTCTCTACTTTCCATCTTTTTCGGGTTCCCCTGTCGTTATTTGTTGACGACAGCACCTACAATTTTGGTTGTGAAGGTTTACCTAGGCACTGTACCTAGATACGAATTTTCATCAAAATCGGGCTCTGACACCTGTCGAGTATTCCTAGAAGGTCGGGATTCGGGAATTATGGTAACTGGGCATTAAAATGATTACACTAACATATCTTCAGAGAAATTTTACCTCGATCAAATGCTATAAGCATTTATCATTCAGTTGCGCTCGATATAGGGTATATATATATATAAATAATAATAAATCACAGCCATATTCAATCCACTACTGGATGAGGCCTCTCCCCGAAGGGAGGAGTTGGTCTACTGCTCCCACGCTGACCAGACGGGTTGGGAGAGGAGAGCCGAAGCTCTCACTGTGATCGCCACTGTCTTTTATTCACAGCAGCTCCCCAATTGTCCTCACGATGCTGGGTCAACACCGAAATATTTGAGCCCCCATCGGGAATCGAACCCGGGACCGCTCGCATTGAAGTCGAGCGCGCTACCGACTAGGCTACGCAGGAGCTCATATATATATATATATATAT
>JAGDQP010018763.1:12075-33298 GCA_022664845.1 Lepisma saccharinum
GTGCCAATAACTGTTACGTTTAACCTATCAATTATTTGGTCCAACTTCAATAAAACGAACTTCAAATCTCCCCTTACACTTCAAACTAAAATCTGCATTCATGTTGTTGGTCCTTGATTTTCTTGAAAAGAATTTAAAAATGTATATAATTATATTTAATTGCAAAAGACAGTAAGAGCAAGAAAGTACACTTTAAAAATAAACTTCTTGTATCCATTTTGTACATATCTTCACTGAAGTCAGGACTATCTCGTCTGTGCAAAGCATCCGAAAATTTCCCGTGCTAAACACCAGCGAAGCGAGTGAAATAAATACTATCTGCAAGTTTATTTCTTATGCGAAACTTCTTCAAATGCAGAATATTATTATTTTACGTTACTTGCTTTATACCTAGATCAAGTGTATGGTATCAGATTGTATAGAGAAATTATACCCTGCAGGGACTGCAATCGAATCCAAATCTTTCAACATTATTCAGGTATTATGAAATACCTTAGTTCTGCGCATTTTAGGATCCGAAAATATAGGGTAAAGAAAAGATCAGTCATTGGCAGAAATCTAAGAGAAACTTTGTGTTGTAGTTTACAGGTAAGTTAATATTAAGTTAAATCCATAGAAAGGGCTTTAAATCTATTTTCGGTATGCCATTCTCTGCACAAGAATCTGTAATATTGTTTGAAGGACAAAAATGTTGAAAACTCTATCAGTGTTTTAGCACAGACCGTATGGTGTTAGGATCAATTTTAAGCCTGTGAGCCTTATCTAAAAATGTGAAAAACAGATGAATTTTCTCCAGGACTTTCGGAAATGAATGTCACTTCTTCAGACAAGCATGATGATGCCTGGATGTGTACGAAATGTAGATTGTGGTATTCACAAGATGACAGGAGCAAGACAGGTGCAAGCTGAATTCAGTGCAGCTTTTTCATAAAACCATTTCATGAAAATTTTCACGTATAGGACATTTACGAGGACATAACCATGTTCATGTGTGACAACTCTTGTGAAAAATCGTCTAATTAATCAAAGTGATACATTTGTTTCATGTACATTTGATTAGGGAAAGTTCTGGTTAATAATTCATAGTCACCAAATAACCTACCCACTATGACCAAATAACCTACCTTTATCACCAAATAACGTACCCCTTTAACCTTCCCCTTTTTTAATTACGGTGTGTATCTTAGTAAACTAGTGGAAAACGTTTCCTATAGAAGGATGGTTCCAATATAAAAATATAGCTTAACAAAATGATTGTGTTATTTTAATTATAAAAAATTCATTTGATATAAAAATATCACCAAATTACCTTACCTTACCCTACTTTCATATATCAATCGATGAGTTACCGTACTTGTTTTTAAATTGCATGTTATTCCTCAAGAAAAATACGAACATTAGATAACAAATTAGTAAATGTTCTATAATTCGTACACCACCTACTTTATTTATATTTAATTAATTGAAAATTCATGAGTCCAAAAATAATAACCAACTATTATGTCCCTAAACCTGTATTCAAACATTTTGGCCATTTTTAACGTCATTTTATAGGACATATTTAGAAATATCTATTAAGTCATTTCGTGTCCTAATTATACCAGTTACAACAGGGAATATTCGTTATAATATATCGTGTTATAAGATGTATTAATATTTGAATTAGGTTTCATGTGTTTTTTTTAGAAGGAAACTATATTTTACAAAATTGTTGTTCTTTTTTTTTCATTTATAACAAATCTTTCTGTATGCCACATTAAGGTACATAGGCCCACTCACTACACAGGTCTACACATTTACTTCTGACATGGTAAGGAGGTAAGATTAAGTAAGACTATTACCACAAAGCAGTAATCGAATCATGCATATGCTCTACGTTGCTGTTGTAGCAGCACAGTCATGACCGCCACATTTTAATGAACCCTCGTATTTAAAAAATATATAATTTATTTTTATTTTTATTTAATATTCAATGTTTTAATATGTTGTTAGATGGAAAAGAAATATATATAGAACTGTTTTAATATTCTTTTCTTCCTTTTCTGGCTTCGTCTTATTACTTAGAGGGGGAATTAGTTAGCCTGTTTATAGGTGTCTATGATTGGTTCTACATCACTTGACAATGTGATGGTCTTGTTTATTTGTATAATGTTATTGGTACAATGTTCCGTTTTATTTAATATTTTTTACAAACATAATTTTGAATGAAAGAACTTCTTTCAAAATATAATGATCAATTTAAGTTATAAGATTTTAGTTCATAATTGTTTTGTTTAAAACAGTTTAAATAAAATCTTTGAACAAAATCGTTTCTTTTAATATCTTGACGATGTTACATGTTGTGTACTTGTCTTCTTGGTGATGCTTCCATTACATCTTAAGTTACGAAGCAGTAAAAATAAAATATTCCCAGGAGTATTTTCTTCGTTTAGAAGTTAAAACATATAATTTGACGTGTTAAAGTAATTAAAATCACGATATATATATATATATATATATATATATATATATCAAATCTTTCTGGATAATCTTATATGGTCATAGGAACTTCTAACTCGAGATAACTGTTGGGCAAGTTTCCAAAATAGTTAGAGATGAGCTGACCTTTGTTAGTGAAAAGTGGAAAGAACAATGACTTCAAAGTTGAAAATGATTTATCTAAGGTTCGGTTCAGTTTTGCTAATATGCACCATGATAGGTTAAGTTTACCAATAGGACATCTTTCTTATTTTCTCTGCTACTGTTGTATTAGGATATTTAGATAAATGTTTCTCCTGCTCCTGCAACATATATTTATTAAAGTTACCTTAAAGAAAAATAATTCCTATTTATTTTTTATTTTTAATTAAAAATACGCACTTTTATTTTAAACATTTTATACTGATTTGATTAGGTTATGTTACATCGTTTGCCACACTTTGGGCTATACTTCAACAAAACTGATCTCAAATAAAGTACTTGAGATGATGGTTAGAATAATGATTTAACATTTGAGAATGTGATATCTCCGAACATGTAAATATTTATATTTTACTCGTAAACCCTTATATTTTCCCCCAAATCTAAAAGACTGTGATGTTAAAAGTTTAGTTTAAGATAACCTAATTTGAAAAAAAACTACGATTTAGAAAGGTTTGGAATTTTTATATTTATGTATGATATTTGAAATAGTGTTTAAGTTTTGATACTGTAAATGTTCATAGCTAATCTAAATTGTTTTCATAGTAATTAAAACGTAATCCAATATACTGCTGATTAGCGAAAAGAGAATGAAATTACATTATCTGGAATTACTAATTACAGAGATTGAAAAATATACGTTGTCTAAAGTTAAACCAGTATGTTTTAAAAGAACATTATTGAAAAGTTCTAATTAAATTGAATTTTGATTAATATTGTATTTCAAGATTTAAGCAAATGTTTTAGCCGATTTTGTATCAATATTCAGCACATATGAATAAATGAAATCTAATCCATGTTATTTTTTCTGTCATTAAATCTCTGCATTTTTCTTAAGAATAGATTTACTTATGGTTTAGTTAAACAAAAATTATGATTAGTTGAGTTTAAAAAGCTGTTTGTTTTGTCCAGTTTTGCTTAATTACCGAAGCCAAGTTTCAGAGTCAACATTAGCTAAACAACATATTTTCTTAAAGAGAATAATTAGTGAAGCTATATCGGGTTTAGTTTAGTTTTCATTCATTTGTTTTATTTCTCGATAGCAGTATTTTTCTCGGAACTTTAACAGTTCAGTGCATATTTGCGTGAAATGTTCATAGGTAACCTGAGTTGTCTTCTTTTAATTGGTTGGATCTAGGAATGAAAAGTATGGTTAATATGTCATGACAAAAACTGATAAAACTGTTAATGAACATTGATAATTTTTAGGAGTAGAGGCAAGTGTCGACTCCTGTGTTTTAGTGCATTCATGAATAAGTGATACGAATATGACTTTATTATATTGATAATTTACTTCAAATGAATTAGTATATTGTGCTTTGATAGAAGTATTAGTTGGATTTTGGTCAGTGAGATCTGTGTAAGTTTGGTTTCCTAGATCATGTGATGAAATAATGTTCACTGTCTGCTGTGAGAGAATGCATACACCACGTTTTGTTTGCAAAGAGATTAAAAACTTGGTTCAAATTTTTACTTTTATTATAGTTCCCTTGACTATAACAAGGTTCGACTTGGCGCTCTGTTGGGGTAGGTTGGGGAAAAGGGGCAGTGTACACTTAAGTGTATACTATTGTTTTACGCTACCTTCACAATCGTAAAGAAACTAGAGATCTTCTTTTCTCCTGATGAAATCAAAGAAGAGTTTCCAACCTCTAGTTATGAACCTGTATCGGTTCTCGGAACTATTTTACCAGTTCACAATAAATTGGCATATTTAATTGTCTTCATACTTATTTTGCAGATGTTGACAATCCAAAAATGAGATTCATCCTCTATATCTAATTACTACAATAATTCGAATGTTGAGAAATACACGCATCTCTCTTGTTTATTATCAAATAAATTGCAAATAAACTGCCACCTCCCCGATCAGTGATTATTTGCCGATATTTTATACTTCCTGAATATCAGACAGTTGAAAAGTGCTGTGATAATTAAACATAGCACCGTAAGTGAAATTCTACGAGAAAAAAAATGAATTGCCTGCAGAAATAACCTCGCAGTGTACAATAGAAAGTAATGAGGCTACTCATGATAAGTGTACCCCTGAACGTAGGTTTGTAACCCAAACATCCATATATTCATATATGATCAAAAGGGAATGTTTTGTCCATGTCTTTAATCGAATATAGAGGAGATTACCCTTTCATAAATGTTATCAATTTGTATTGAAAATGACACATGTATGACTATACACACAATGCACAAAAAGTAGACTTTTGGAGTGAGTAACTTACGTTGTCCGAGGCTGGTAAACCCCTTTTCGCTTCATCTTAATGAAAAGAACACTACACAGTACCGGTACCTCTGATTGTTTCAGTTCTGCAAAGAGAAAATATATCTTAGTGTTTCCCTATCTTGTATGGGGAAGAAATAATGAAACAAGACATTTTTTAAAACAATTAATTGTTTTATTACCTACAATGTATCTTAAACATAGAGCAAAGACAATAATGAACTTTTGTTTTACTAATACCATAGCTATAAACTCTATATTTTTTAATCCGTTCGTAATTGAATATACGAATTTGAATTTCGAATTTATTTCAAGGCCTTTTAGGCAACTTTGGTTCAGGCCGAATGGATGATGATGCTTGAATTGGTGGAAGAAAGTGGGCGAGAAAACCGGCAAATATCTGTCCTAAAAGTTGACAGTTACGGTGATGATCTCAACGTCTAAATCAGTGTGGGTGCTTTTCTGGATATAGGTCTCCCCGAGGTGTGTAGTGGGGTGGCTTCTTCAGTTGGGTCTCCGGCGCAAGATTGTATGGTACAAACAATCTTGCGTCCCTCTACCAACTTAAAAAAAAAACAGAGGCCCTCGCATACGGTAGAGACCTTAACGTGGTTGCGAGGTTTTAAACTAACATCTACCTGTACCAACTTTTGCAAACCTTTTATGACAATTATTTTACTTATGCTTAGTCTTCACCGAAGTACATATCCAAGATGGTTCAAGTTGATTTCCGAAATCATCCTACATTATCCAAGTGCATCAAACAACGACTGCTTAGAAACTTCGGAGGATATTTTAAAGATTTTTAAAATAGAAACTTTAACCGCAAAGAAAAACAAACTTAAACGAAGAGAATTAAAGGATTACTTACACCATTCAAACGAAAAACTCTGTCCACACACTAACTTTCAGCACTGAGCTCTAAGTAAAATGCGACTTAATTTTCAAAGTTGGCTCTCTTCTCAGCATCTTCGTTGACCTCTTTCTTCTCTGCTCTTATTCTTTCCAAAATTTTAAAATTCTCTTTCACGATTTGCTTCCTGTTTCCCATTCTTCTCAAATTTGATGTGTCTTGATTTTCGTTGACCTTCGTGGTTTAATTTCAAAAACGTGACAGAAATTACTTCTTACAGAGTTCGCTAATAGCATGGGCTCAGCAAATGCATTGCTGTTTGAGGTTTTGTCCCGACATCGTGGTTGTGGTTTGGAGACGTAAAACGCTCTCTACTCTTAACATGGAAATGTGAAGTATCGCCAGGTTGTCCTCTTTTTTTGAAAAGACTCAATTTGTTGTAAAGGGGCTAATTTTCAAATTTCTTTTACCATTGTCTGACTTCTTGCCAGTTCATTCTAAAAACAGATGGTAAAATTTTTCCATTGCTTCTATCCTAAAGTGAGTTTTTAAATAATTAGAAAGGTGAAGAATCTCTTTCGTTAGCCACGATGGTTTAATTTCTCACCTCATTTCTCATCTTCACAGCCTCTATGGCGTCGTTTACGGCGCATGCGCATTGCACAATCTACATGTTAAAATAAAGATTCCTGATATTATATAACAATTTAAACAATAAAAGTATACACAATAATGTAATACATGATTCACAAAATTAAATTATTTTTTTATTCGTTTGAATTTTGTTTTTCTCCTAAAGTTATTCTTGTAAGGATACTCAAATCTTTATAGTGCATCTTTGACGGCTGCTGATCTCGATAAGCAACTTGATAGCTAGTTGTGAAGGAGCTATTTGACATTTACAGTTAGATAAAATTTGGAAGTTTAAATTGGAATTTAGTAGTCATTATATTTTCTAAGGATGAAATTAATCTTAAAAGTACTCCTATACAAAATAGTAAAACTGAAACACCCGTTTAACAGGTCTGCAGTTGAGAAGTTTACCCACTACAATCTAGAATTTCAAAGGAGCGATTCTGTAGTAATTTTGCGCCGACTTCAAAAAAAACTAGTGGAAAAAGATTTCTTAACAATTGTGATAATTTCTCTTTGTTTTTTTCATTACTTATATCGTTTTGAAAATTGTTTACTTTTCCCTGCAAATTAATTTTATTGGACTGTCGAAAGACACGCAATTTTTTTAACTTGGGTGTACATACGATCAAGGATTTTTATAATGACTTTTCAAATAATTGAATTTTATACTGGCACATTCATTATAAGTAAAACAGTTTCCTTGTTAAAAAATCAAAATGGTCAATGTGCTTTCCTATTGATTGATTGATACCCATTATGAAATAAATGCGTCACAAGTTGATAGTGATGAAAAATTACGTAAAATGAATATCCTATACCTACTAGTTTAAAAATTCGAAACAACACCCCACCTGATTCCATTCGAATTCCTCCCCCAAACTATTTCTGGATTCTGGATATAGTAGTCTTTATAAAAACGTAAATTTATATACGTTTCGCGTTCCCCAATAAGTTTGATTTCACGTTTCAATACAGTGAACATTTTTTTTTTCGCTCTAAGAAACACTTTTCTGACTGCTACATAAAATTGAAGAAGTGATCTTCGCAAACTACACTTGCCCATATCTTCGAGATTAATTTTTGTGTGGTCTTCCTCGAGTTATTTTCCCGGGAGTGGTCAGTTCACTGTTATTTGTTTCCGCATCACGAGTTTCTTTTCTTATTGGCGAAACATTCAGTGGCCTACCTCTTCTCCTCGTCACAAAACTGTATCGCTTGCTTATTACACTAACCTGCAGATGAGAATTTTTTCTGCGGTCTAAACAGCAATAGTTGACTTTAGTGAATTTTGGTAACCTGATTTCAAAAAATGCATTCCATTTTTACGTATCACGTCTAGCTATGCGACAATAGTTGAAAACGTAATTTTGTAATAACCTCAATTTATCGATACCAGTATATTGACTGAAATAATTATGCTTAGTGTTCCTGAATCATGACGGCTTATGTTTTTCCACGTTATGCTGAAAGGAAAACAACATTGGAAACGTATGCAGTAATACGATATACAGAACAAAGGGATGAGACAAAATTAGAAAGTTGACCTGTGCTAAAAGTTCACTTACGTATGAAATGTTCGTTAGGTAACGGCATAGGCCAACTTCTTTCACGTCTGAGTATTTGGCTTTCTCGAATGTTCTTTCGTAGGATCATCGCGGGGTAGATCAACAGTAATCTGCCAATATGTTTACATCCCAATATCCTTGATAATGTAGCTATTTTTTTTTCAGTTCCTGGTGGAATCTCTCACTTTGATCATCACTGAAACCACCAAAGTAATCAAGATGGCGCATTAAGAAATGAGGCTTCATACTCATGTTACAACTTAGCACTTTGAATTTATCCAACATGGACCGAATTTGAGGTCCATCAAAAATTCCCTCTCGAACAGTTTGTGTATCCTCCCTGTTGGTCCAATAACAATCCACTGACCTTCAAGTCACCGCACTCCACTTGTATTTCACTTTTCAAGTACTAATTTCAACGTTTCGTATGACTCTGTTACTTACTTACTTATCCGGCTCCTTGGACCGTAGTCGATCCTTCGCTTCCTCAATCCTTTCCTTTCATTCTTCTTTCTCCCGTGCGATCCTTCTCCACCCACGCACTAAAAGTAGCTCTTTCGCATCTTTTTGGACTTGATCTTCCCATCTGGTTCTCGGTCTGCCTTTCCTTTTGCTTCCTTCGAACCTTGCCCTTATCATTTTATTTGGTATTCTTTGGCCTTTCATTCTTACAACATGTCCCGCCCATTGTAATCTTTTTATTCGCACATAGTTCGATATTGCAATGTCTTCGTATATTTCGTATATTTCCGCATTGTATCTTATCCTCCGTTGATCTCCTTCTTTAGTTGGTCCATATATTCCTCTTAAGACTTTCCTTTCAAATATGTCTATTTGCTTTATAGCCACCCCAGTAAAAGCCCAGTTTTCTCATCCATATGTTAATATCGGTCTTATCAAAGTTTTGTAGAGTATGGTTTTATATTTGCAGTTTATATCTCGGTTTTTAAACACTGTTAATATTGCATAGTATGCTTTATTGGCTGCATGTATTCTGCTTCTAATTTCTTCTATTTCCTCATTATTTTCAGTCAATATTGTTCCTAGGTATTTAAATTTTTGTACCTTCTCAATCTTATACTCCCCGACTTCTATAATCTTTTCTGCTTCTCTCTTCCGCCGTGACTGTATCATTATTTTTGTTTTTCCTTTATTGATGTTCAGTCTTACTTCTTTACTTTTGCTCTTTATTTCATTAAATGTTTTTATTGTTTCACTTTTGGTGCGTATGACTCTGTTAGGTGTGTGGAATGAGCAGCTGGTATAGAAACCAATGTTAAAATTGTTCAGCAAGCTTTAAGCTTCTTTTTGAGGAGGCGGTAAAGAGAAACAAAGTGCTTGATTCACATTGTATCCTGTCCTAACTGTTGCATCAGATTACGAATATCAGCACAAAATACAATTTGATCTTCTTGTTTGTAGTACTTCCGAAACTGGTTTTGGCGTTTTCTGTAGTCTGGAACAAAACATGTAACACTAGAAGCCAACGAGTTCTTTTCATATGTAGTCAGGAGCTTACTACTTCACTCTTTTCTTTGGTGAGCCCTAATTCTCTTACCAAGTAATTCAACTCGGGCTGGATACATTTTTATTTTGGCGACATGTCCATTTCTGATTTGGGACACATCTCATCACTGCTCAAAGATCTCATGGTACTGGTAGATCTGCCCTTGCTGAAGGCAGATTTGGGTAGTCAATGCCTTTCTTACTTTTTTCTTTTTTTGCTGTAACCAGAAACTTTAGACATTGTAATGATTTCCCTGTTCGCGCCATATCATTGGTATGACGAATTACGTTGTTTTTTTTTTCATACCAGTAACGCAGTCGCTCGACACAACTATTACATGCAATGTAAGGGCCAATCCTGATCGCCAACTTTCAATTTGAGAGTACAGGAAACGGAGTTCCTTCACTATTGAGCCTATTTTACGCATTTATCCATCGAACACATAACGACCGCAGATATAACAAATGTTTTCAGGATGGTTAACACACTGTTTCCTAGACAATCCTCATGTTTTATTAGAAAATTTACTTCAGTTTAGAAAAAATGTGCAACTTGATTCGCAAGGTTTACGTACAACGCTGACTTATGAGGTGTAACACCTAGTTGACAATGAAACTTATTTTTCACCCACAGTACTTACACACTTGCTCAAATGACTCGTGTGTTAAGGCCCTTTCATAGAAAAGAAACTTTAGCCTAAGTCTTGTATACAATACATACATTATACAATGTTGAATTATGATATCGAATGAAGAAAGGAAAGCAGCAGAATTGAGGTAAAAGTGACATTACGGGAACGTGTGCATTGAAGATTACTAGCACAGTTGTTTGGGGGTAATATTTGCCATGACACCTGCAGATTTTCGTATGTTTTAGTCGAAGTCCTTCTCAAAAATGTTGTGGGAACGGTGGCGTAATTGTACAGCTAATATACGGTAGATGAAAAAATTGAATATCCCAATTCCGTCATAACTAGACGTGATGCAGAAAAAAACGCTGTTGTTTTCGGACTTGGCACGTCGGCCACGTATTTTCATCTTTACCACAGAACATTACAGGCTAGTGTTATTTTTCTTCCCTCACTGCGTACCACAACATTCTTCTTTTCAGCCATCCTTATTTTAACTGACCCTTTTGTTAAATTTGGAACAGTGTTACCCTGCAAGACTCCATCGGCTATCGACCCGTTGAACTCTTATTGGATCAATGCTAATGTGTGAGTTTCAGTTTGCATTTCTTACACAGTTCAATACATTTTGGCAGCATTATAGTCTCAGATGTTGAGTTAGCACCTCCATGAGTTCGAATGCCGGTTGGGGTGGATGGATGTTATGAATTCGAGACGGAGAAAAGCCACTACCTATACTAAAAGCGCCCCCAACAGCGACTTATAGTAAGATATCTTAGTACTGACTCCTCCTTTAGAGATTTTTTTAATAAAATAAAAAATAATCAAAAATAATAACGAAATTTTGGAAACTGCTCTCGATAAAAATTACAAATGTCTTCCAAATGAACTAACCCACTATATTGAAATATTTTTGTTGTTGATCACAAATTTGAACGTTTGGGTTATGAAGTCCTCTTATTAGACCCCTAAGGGCCTCCAAAATTCTCAGCTAAAAAAAAGTAACTGCAAAATCTCAATAGTTCGTTGAATATACATTTATAAGTATTATCAGGGTCGTTTTACAAAGTTTAACTGGTGCGCCTCATTGGTTCGATATTTTTTTTTTAAATCTAAAAAGAAGGTAGATTTGGGGCTCGAAAATATTTGAACAAGGTGAACTGATAGTTTGCTATTACCTTTATGATATTGTGATGCAGGGATTCTAAGTTCGAATTGGGAATATCTGACCAGCATTCTGGTCTCTCATCCGACATGTATGATCCGAATCCGAGAACCATGGATCCGAGATTCGAATCAGAGATCCGTGGAACCGAAATCAAGCCGGGAATCGTGGATCCGATATGAAGATGCGAAAACTGTGAACCGGAAATCCTTATCAGAGAACCATTTATCCAGATCCAAGTTCCAGATCCGAAAATTGTAGATCCAAGGTCCAAATCCAAGAAGCAGGAATCTGAAATCTGGATCAGAGAACAGTGGGTGGACCTTCTTGACCTGGTTCTGAATATCCGGACATTCAAAACGAAGATTCAATACTGATTTTTTAATTTGAATTTATTAATGGTTTTAGGTATACGACTCAGGCCAAGATAGGGTAACGGGAATGATGCGGGAAGAAATAAGCCAAGGCCTAAATTGAAAGTATCATCCCGGTATTTGCCTGATGAGACTGAGGAAAAATCTCAGTCGGGATGGTCAGCCGTTGAAGATTCTATACCGGATCTTGGATTCTGATTCGAATCTTGGTCAACTCAAATCCGGATCCGTTTGCCATCCTTAATTCAAACCATGGGTCACTTTATCAAAAGGCCCGAGCATTATCTTTCCTCTAGTTCGGGATTCTCCTTGAATATAAAACAAAATAAATTACATAATCTTTGCTTCTATTTACATCAAATAAACAAAATGAACAACCAACTAGAAAAGGTCACCTATATAAAAGACTCAAAGAAAGATAAAAGTAATGCCAACGCCCACGAAACAACGATATATGTGTATGTTGTGTGTATGAGTGTGTAAGTGCAGTCCCAGCTCATGGCCAATGCACGTTCTACCAATTAATTACATTACAAAGGCTTACATCTGCAGTCATTAAGGGAGGGAGGAAGAAGGAGGCACGAATCAGGTTCTAGCAAACGAGATAAAGAGAGAAAAAGAAGAAGAAGAAGAGAGTAGAAAAACGAAAATTAGATAGTCTAATGACGGCTCCTGTAATTAGCTAATTAGTTAGAATTTCATGGTAGAGGCTCCCAATGGACTCTCCCTAAATACGAACATTATTTGACTGGACTGGGTACAGGCACTCACTCTTCCATTTGCAAAAACTTACATATAAACTTGTACAAGACGAGATTTCGAGCACATTAAAAGAAGATATCTTCGTTATGAAATATTACTGCAAGACTGGAGAAAATGCAATTGTCCAGGAATTTGTTTTGAGTATTAGCTTTTGACCTTAAGAAGACTTATTACACGTCTTATCTCTTTTTTCCATATCCATACACTTGTATAAGCTCCTCCATGACATGCAACAGGTTATGATTATTGCCCGGGTTTCAACGAAATGACCACCTCCTTAAATGAGAGGGTATCGGACAGCACCAAATAAACTATCTTTTCCAAGGAAGAACGATATACATGTATATGGGCCGTGCTGGTAAAGTCCATGGTTATCCGAAAGTTTCTCTTTTTACAGTGATTATAAGAAAATTCTTATAAAAGGAAAACTAATTTCTTTAAACGCACTCATAGAGTGTCTGGAAGTTATATATCGAGTTCATCTATATTATATCTACTTATTTATTTCCTAGAACACAACCTGTATACACCCATTATAATGGTCATTCCATAGTTAATATTGTTAGAACCCTTACCAAGCCCGTTCGTTACATATCCTCTGAATATTGATCTATCAAAGTCAAGTTCTTTGACCGTTTTACTTGTACTATTGTATAGGTTATACTCATTCTCTAACTTCATATTGGTGGAGTAGTTTCTCTAAGAACAAATCAAAGTTACTGAGTGCTGTTTATCAAAGTGGAGTGTATTTGAAATTTGAAAACTACACCACAATTTTATTTTTCTCACTGTTAAGTAACTTCTAAAGCTATGTCAATTCTTGTAAGCCTTTGTTCCAAGTTCATCATATCAAAATGTCTGTCTTCACTTAATGTTTTCTCTTAGAGTGTCTCATTATACGTCAGCTATTTCAGAAATTTTAATTAAAATGTCTTCAGTTTGTATGTATTGTATTCAGAGCACGAATTCTAAATCAAGTTCGCGTATTCAAGTTTTGAATGAACATAAAGTTGATGAATTTTGTAAAGTGATTTAATTTTACTGAATTCTCTTCCAGTTCCTCTCACTAAACCAACGTTACTATGCGCTTCATTTAAAACCTATAATGTGATCAATATGACCATCAAACATTAGTTTTGAATCATATAAAAGGCACCTAGGTCCCTAACTATTTCATAGAGATGGCAAAAATTAATTTCTCAATTAAGTACGAAGAACGTGTTTGACTTTAATTTTTATTTATTAACATTCATTTCCAATATATTGTCTTCACATCACGTAGCTACAGTATCCAGATCGTGTTGAGCATGTTTGCAGTCATTCTTGGATTATATTGATAGATAAATTTCAAGATCGCCTATACCATCAATAGTTCGTTCCTATCAAATTGATGTCAGCCATGAAGTGAGACTCCTGGGCACCTTGGGAAGGTCGAGCGAGGGACCGACCATCCCACCTCACTTTGTACCGTAGGTCCAGAATATCTTGAGTGTTACCTCCACTTCTCCCATGCGCCGTTCACGGCGCGTGCGTATCGTACAGGGAGCTTTACCTTTTTTTTTTACAATTTTTAAACAAGCATACTGACAATGTGTATAGTATTTGGGAGAGGAGCGCTTGCCCCTTCTTTTCCCTCTGTGCGCACGCCTATGACAATTAACTCTTTACGATCATGCATACAGGAAGAGAAAAGTTCAATGAGGGATTCCGAAAAATTGAAAGAGTATGTCTAATAGTTTCTATAATTCACAATATCAAAGGTTTACGAAAAATCTGTAAATTAATGCAGCCTGCCCCACCGCTCCAATATACATATGTAAATCAACTATTAATATTTTGTTGTTGTGATTTTGCCTTTTAGAAAACCATGCTGAGATTTATGACCTAACATCATTTATAATACATTGAAACAGAATTAATTGTTCTAACAAAGGCACGTAGAGTAATATAATAACACATAAATTACATTTTTAAAATACTGATTTAGAAGTAGGACACATCTTGTCTTAGCTGAAAACGAGCATGCGAATTGAAAGATTAGAAATAATACAAGGAAGATATAGACTAGGAAATAAAGGCCACAGGAAAAGAACGTGCTTTGTCCATTTTTGGCCATAAACTATCATACATGAAGATAACATACATAGTCTGTCATCAACAAGCAAATCTTTACTTGATGCCTAGGTATACCCAAGGTTAAATCTGAACTTTTAAATAGCTCTCTTGTTAAATCAATAATATGGACAAACCACATTCCTTTCCTGTGGTCTTCTAATATATCCCAGAACTTTTAACTAGTACATCTACTTTGGGATAGAATTGGCACGTATTATACTGTTTGATTTTAACCTTTGTATTGATTGTCTTATTCCATCCATTTTTACTAACAAAGTTTATCCAAGTTGAAGTGCGATAATTGGTAAGTTAAGTATGCAACATACATTGATTATAGCTGTTAAAGTAAGCATTATTTGCCTGTTAAACATTAAAACTTAACTAATGACCATAAATAAATTGAAATTCAAAATTCCATTGTTGAAGTAAGCCTCATCCTGTTAGCACAAAATCATTTGCCCAGCATTGATTTTTTGTTTTGTATGGTTGTAAAACGGTTGTACTAATGTTTTCGATGTCCACTTTGGTTAAGCATGTTCCAACTAACTATTTCTGAACTTCATAACAAAGTTTGTTCAACAGTGAAGCTCGTTGGTAAACTGCAACGAACTGATTGAACGTTGAAGTTGATTGGAAAACTGCAACGAACTGATAAAACGAAAATTTACAGTTGGTATAACGTTTTAATACACCCATTTTTCAACGTAATCATTTTGTAACGATATTCACCATGTAACAGAACCATTTTTCAACAAACCATTTCTACCGATTCAACCATCCTCACTATTTTTTAACGTTGGGCCAACCATTTGTGCTACAGGGGCCAAATTGCCAATTAAAAATCAAAACTTAAACCTTCGAAGTGTCTTTGTAGGAAATGCATTATGACTTATCATTCACTAGGCATGTTGCATTCCAAATAACAGGAAATATCTGTGTTCATTATGTTTTTGTAGGGTCTATATTATGATTAGTACCCCCTGTGGGTGAGTGATAACGCTGGCTGCCTTGTAGTCAAGGGGTCCAGGCTTCGATTCCCGATTAGAACAGATGTTGTACAAATCCCACGTTAAAGTCTTTAGAATGTCATCTCCATCCGCTGGAAGACACTGGCAAACCACTATCGGTTCACCTTTCCTTTGCGGTCAGGACATACCTTGAGGCAGAACACCCATCATCATCATCATCATGATTAAACAAAACACATGTAAAAGCTTCTTGACTATCATGTGTCTCATAACCAACAATAATAAAACTGACAGCATGATTAGACAACTAAACAAATGTTGGTATTTCTAAGTCCATCTGGAGAATGTATACACAATCGAGAAAGAAAGAAAAAATATTTTGATTTAGCTTCTCAGGTGAGCGTGAATAGCGAACATAAAAGAGGCGAGACACAGAAAAAACAATCATAGAATGTCCTGATGACTTGATAAGGCATGTAATACAAAGGATTATCGCGCTGTTTGTGGTGTGGTGCGGTTATTTGATAGACACAGTCACGCGATAATGTTTTAAATTATCTACCGAGAAAAAGAAACAAATGTAAAAATACAAAAAAATGAACTAAAAAAAAAGACAAAAAGATCTCGCGAGGTTTATCGCAGTAGTGAATGACGTAAGACCACTTCCTATTTTCTAAAACACCCACTTCATTTGGAGACAAGTCCGTGCCTCGCAAATGGTAGGTTTTTCTCGTTGTGAGTTTTAGACATGCAATGCACGTTGGGTTGTCGTTGACCTATCCGGAAAGGTGACGCTAAAATCAACTAGCCAATCAGCTTTACTCTGGTGACCCCGACAGGTGAGACAGGACATGCTGTATTGTGGGCGGAGCGACTGTCGCAGTTCCATGATGTATTTTTTATTTTATTTATTTTTTCGTTCTGTTTGGATGCAGCTAGCAAAAAAAGATATCACAATATCTTTGATTTACAAGATTGATGTACTGGAACAGATAACTAATGTCACCGTCACGTGATCTCGAAACGTCTATCAAGGTCTGGCTGGCTGGCGTCTGAAATAAATAATCTATGTTTATATATTTTGAAATATCTGGTAATTATGTGGGTTTTGAAATGAGTCAAAGGGTTCGTAACTATGGTTCTGATAATTCGTTCAACCAGTAATGATGCTTAACACAATATTGATTAGACTTAGATGACTTGCCGGAATTTCAAACTGCGTTTATTAGTCCGATTTATGCTTCTAAGAGCACAGTCACCGGGAATCGAAAGCGGAAATTCTTTATTAAAAGATGACTAGTGGAATCACCTATCTACTGGGAGGATTTGCACAAAGACGAGGTTGTAAATTTATTATCGTTAATTGAAATCCGACGTTTATTCCTCGATTTCAAAGTCTGAGCTATGGCTGTGTGCGCCAAGGAAGACTGATTAGCGTACTAGTGATGAGGTTCAGCCCAAATCTTCGATCAACTATTGTTTGAACTAGCTTCTCCCTTGATGGGTCGCTATCGGAAGTTCAGCGCCTTTGAACTTAGTTTGTCTGCTACATGTATGCTGGCCTCAATTGTTTACTGTGTTAAAACATGACTTTATTAAACATGAGGAGGTTCGTTGCCTTAAAATCAGATGTCACCACTGCTAAATCAAATATTTCGAAGTGCTACGAGAAGATAGCGGTCAGTGATGGCATTATATTATGTTGATTGGATTCTTTACATTTATTTATGGCCTTTTGGTATCTCAAGCTCAGACCGGGGTAGGGTAGGGGGAAAAATGTAGGAAGGTAGTCGGCCAGAGCCTAGTTTGTAGGTACCATCCCGGTATATGGTGTGACTGAGGAAATCCCTGGAAACTCCTCACTCATAGACGACAACTGGGATCGTTCCCAAGATCTTTCGACTGCTAAGACAATCCTGTACCAACTGAGCAACAACCGCTCGGTTTTACAAACATGTCCACTGCTTTCGTTGCAATCTATCTATTTTCCACCAGCTGGGTATATTACTTACTTTTGATGATGCAACTATTTTGAAAAGAAAGTAAATAACGTCAAAGGTGCATGGAAAACTTCTGTTAAAGGAAGCTAGCTGTCTTCTGCATCACAAATATATGCTCAAAGTTAAAAGTGTTTGTTGTTCTTGCCTACGTATTTGTTCACCTCAAATTTTGAAGTTGAAACAGTAATTTACAGAAATATATAAGCTTTCTTGAAAAAAATATTTTAAACCATGTCAAATTAGATTAATAGGAGTGCGAGAGACCCTAATGCGACCAATAAGTGGATAATTCAACGCTTTTCTGTGTCCTACAACAACCAACATTTTGTGTTACATCAACACCATTTGCTGTTGTTTCGGTCATTCAGCACTGTGCTAGTATGGCACCCTCCTTTGTGCTGAATCAGCAATGACAACACATCCATTACGTTCAATCACAGAAATCAACAACCTTTGTTATGTTGATTTAACACAAAAAATGGTGGTCGCCTTGAGACACCGCAAAATGTTTAATTAACACTGTCAGTTTTTAGTGTATACAGATGGTTAACAGGAAAGTAATATACAAGTATAAAACTATTTTAGAAGTGGCATAAAATTAGATTTAGCCTTCGTATAAAAGATTCTTAAACAGTAAAAAAACGGTTTCTTAAAATTGAGAAGAAAGTGCACCGAGAAACAATTTTCTTAGTAATGAGATATCAGCATTCTCATTTTACTGAAAATGAGAACGTGATGGTTTTCGAAATGAGATTACTGCTCTTACTTCTAAACCAGTAAACCCTATGCTCTCATTTCAAATAAAATTAGAATTCGGATATCTCATTTCCAAAATAATGGTTTCTCCGTACACAGATAAGCATTTTTTCTCAATTTTCAAGAAACCGTTTTTCTGTGATATACTTTCGGTCGTTCGTAATGAAACAAACAGCAAATATACATCAACGTAAACATATGAACATAAAAAAAAAAAGTACCAACCAGACTCGAAACAAACTGCTGCAAACTCTAGTTCAGTATTACAGTTATGTTTTAAGCTAAGTTCGTAAATGACCTGCCGCTCTTCTGTGACAAGAGGGTGGACGGCTATGCATCTCATGATGGTCATTTGAGGTCAACGCAAAACGTCTGAAGGGTGTCATTATGCTTCATTTGTTTGCAGATAATTGATGCGTTCTGTTCCTCCTTCGAAGAAAATGACGTTCAAACTTAAAAAAAAAAACGAAACATCATGGGATGTGCCTACTTTTTTCTCTCGTACATACACACACAAATACGAGAGACAAAGAGGAGGAAAAAGGCAAACACCATAGAAGAAAAGGAAGAAATGTAAGTTATGAAGTTTAATTACGAAAATGTGAGATAGATGCCGCTGATGTTGGAAGCAAGACTGGCTACAGAACGTTTGGCTCTATTCACGAACGGCCACCCGCATCTGTTAGTGTCACTATACCCCGCCTTGTTCCTCAACGCGTTTCGCTTACGAGAATTAAGGCAATATGTCAAAATAGTGTCGACATTGAGAAACTTGACACGTAATGTCCTGTAGACACATCCCCCCTTCTAATACCGGCCGGCTTTTGTATGTATCATTCTTAATAGCCCCGAAGGCAATTGTTACTTTGTGCACACCACACAACACAGACTTTACTTACGTTATCTGGGCGGGGTAGTGAGCAGTTCATCAGTGTTGGACAGTGAAAAGGTCCTTTACATCAGGAACTCATGTGGGAAATTTATCACGCATTCCATTTTTCTTTTCAGTGGCTCACTTTTCACAAGACCTTAAATGGCGTTATCCCGTACTCATTGCCTCACTTTAATTTTTTGATAGAACTTTCTAAAATATCTTTAACATTTGTCTTTATTGACAAAAAAATTATTGTTCTGAAGTCGATCGATCTCGTTCGATGGCTTTTTACTACTTTTATTCAGGTGCACTAATATTCCGGAGGTTTCCCTCGTACCCTTCTATTCTAAACATCCTGGACCGAGCAGCCGTGGCTCAGTAGTAGAACGTTGATTTAGCATTCGGGGATGTCGTGGGTTCAATTCCAGTGGCCGACCATCCTGACTTAGGTTTCTCTAGAGTTTTCCTGTCACAGCAGGCAAATATCGGGATGGTAGCTTCAACTTTGGTCCTAACCGACACTTTCTTCCTCCCCTATCCCGTCCTGAGCCTTACATGCCTAAAGGTCATAAATGAAAAATCAAAATTCGAATTTCAAGCATCCTGGGTTCAATTCCTTGGTAGAATAGATGTACACACACAAACATACACTTAAGTTGATGCTTACTTCCAGAAGTTAAGGAGCATGCCTTTTATTGGAACTGGGTGCTTGGGACAATGATGACCCGTGAGGAACTGTTGCGCTTCGGGATGAAAATAACGGTTAAGGGTTCTTGACAAATGAAATTCTCTATACCTGTGATATTTTCAGTTTGCTAAGAATATATAGAAGAGAGATCAGAATGATCGTAATGATTAGAATTCCTCTTTGTTATTGGTTGTATTTCGTGGTAATACTTCTTTAATTTTCTGTAGAACTTCAACGAACTTTGCCTCTTTTAAATAGTAATTAACTGTTTAGCTGTTTCGGGTGTAGTGAAATTAAAATGTGACGGGTCATCGTTGTATGGTGGATTCCGAATCCAGACAGCTACTATCCCTGTTTCTATGACTGAGCTGCCGGCGCATGGTGGGACGAAATAAATAAATAAAAACTGGGAAGAAATCACAAAATTCAAATTTAAAAAATGAATTCGAAAATCACCTTATGTTGTAGTTAAATGTCCAATAAACATTAAATCACTTCGTCTGTAATCCTGAAACTCATAATCAATAGTGCATGTGCTTTCAGAATTGTCTATTTTTCAACTTCGGAATGCGTTTGTATACATTTTCTGTTTGCAGCTGCCATTGAGGCAAATAATTTATGTAAAATATGGTAGGTTTTCTAGTTCGGCTACAGTATAGTCATTACTGTAGTTCAGAGCTGTATATCCTAAAGCTTTTGAAATATATATACGTACATCGAAATGCTAACGTGAAATTTTGGATTATTTTCCCAATTTCATCGAGATGCACAAAAAAAGCCAAGAGAGGTCAAGCTCTGAATTTTTAAATACAGTTTAGGATAAATACTTTCAGGGCACCCAAGATTTAGCTGCCACTAGCTGCAACCTTCTGCGTAAAACCTTCCCAAAAGTGAGAAAACGCGCTGCGCGCGTAAATACTTGGCGATGATCCGTATAGAATCCGCACCTTTTGTGAATGAAAGATATCGGAGAAGGGAAGGACTGGTTAACAGTAGTGACGAAGTGGTGGAGTGGAAGGTGGTGTGTAAGAGTGGTGGATTAGAGACATAGGGTGCGAATTGGCCCCCGACTCTGACTTCTAAGCTGGAAAAGATCCTATCATTTCTTCCATGATATCTTACCTCCAAAAGGGGTATAAATATTTCAGAAGAGATGGTTGCACTCCTGATTAGCCCTGAGTACTGGCGAGGAAATTTTCTACGATTTATTAATGAGTAACGTGTCTGACATTTTGTTACAAAAAGTACAAATGATGTATTTTCCTAGTCGTACTCGCACAGTGTACCTGAAATATTAATACAGAAGTCCAGGCGTCATTTCCAAACGGGTTCTTCTGTAAAAATTCTGAAATTGCTATATTGGCATTGTTGAGTTCGTTTCGTCACTTTCGAACAGAGAGTAAGATTTTCCGTTTAT
>JAGDQP010018764.1:5932-21700 GCA_022664845.1 Lepisma saccharinum
GCCCTGAAATGCTTGCGTGAATACATGTAAAACTGATTATTATTGTTTATCTAATTATTCATGCTTTGAGGAATATATCATTACATAAAACTATTATTTAAGAACTGGATTCGAACCAAGGACATCATGATTAGAAACCACGATGTATCCCACCGAACTAACATGAACGCATCTATCTATATATATATATATATATATATATATATTATGATAGAAATACTCTTCCTGAAGAAGCATGACTGAATTTTGGTGTCCTAGCCAATGGCATTTATATTCGTTGCAAATGATGTTGTTTTCCTCTCCTTTGTCTTGTTCGTTGTACTATGAATGCGAAAAATATGTTAGCTGTCTTTCCTTTCACTGGACATGTTCTTTTACGTATGAAAATATAGGTTACAAACCGTCATGTGATCAAGTGTATGCATACTTTGGAAATACTGTATAATTACGTACTTCAATGAATGTTACTTTTTCTACATTTACTAACACTTCAACTTGTCTTATTGCAGTTAAAAGAAGAAAAAACATATTTCCACATATTTTGCCAATTGCGAAGTTTCCCACCTTTAGGAACCCAATGCCGTTTGCATGTAATGTTGTGGTAGAAGACCCACTGTTCATCCCCTGTCACCATTCTGTCCAGAAAGGGCTCAAGTCTCTGTCGGGTGAACAGAAAACTACAGAGGTCAATTCCCTGTTGCTTCTGCTGAGGATTAACGCATAGGGGTACATGATACGAATACTAGATGCCCCAATGTCTGAAATTGTTTTAGTTTCATTAACTCATCGCACGTCAATCAAGTGTGGTCATTAATAAAACCCTTTAGTTAATGGCATAAATCTTGGATTTCAAGAATTAACTAACTAACTAACTAACTCTATGGCTTATGGAACTCGCAAGTTCATCGCCGCAGTAACAAACGTTCGCCATTGGATTCTATACTGGGCAGTATCAAGACAGTTTTCATCACGAACACCTACTTCTCGAAGATCTCTTCTAATATTGTACTCCCAACGACGTCTCGGTCTTCCCAATGGCCTCTTTCCATCCGGCCTTCCAACCAGGATAGAATATGATCATCGTTTCCCCCATCCGAGCTGCATGGCCTGCCACCTTAGTCGTCTCGATTTCATTATTTTAACAACATCTGGTGAATCGTACAGTCCGTGGAGTTCTTCATTATGCAGTCTCCTCCACTCTCCAGTCATTTCGTCCTGTTTCGGCCCGTATATCTTTCTCAAAACCTTATTTTCAAATACACGTAATTTATGTTCATCTGCTAGGGTCGTACTCCAACTTTCGCAACCGTAAATTATTACCGACAGAATAACCATTCTGTATATTTTCAATTTCAATTTCCTTGATATTAATCGCGATGTTAGAAGTTTTTGGACTGAATAGAAACATGCGTTCCCCAATAGTAAGCGACATTTTATTTCTTCCGTGACCTCATTTTTGCTTGTTACGTATGCTCCCAAGTATTTAAATTTGTTTACTTTCTCTATGACCTCATCCCTTAATTCTTATGTTCTTAATTCCTTCACTCCCTGTGCTTCGGCTTGTTATCATGTATTTTGTTTTATCTATGTTTACCTGTAGACCTATCTCATCGCACGCTTCTACTAAGACATCAGTGTTCCTTTGTAGTGCATCTATATCGTCACCTATTAAATCTACATCATCCGCGTATACAAACGGTTGATAGAAACCATTCAATGATAGTCCCTTTTTGTCCTCTTTAATTTTTAAAATCGCATATTCTAATGCAAAGTTAAACAGGAGTGGTGACAAGGCATCGCCTTGTTTCAATCCGTTGCGAATTTTGAAACTATATGACATATTATTACCTATCCGTACTCTGCTTATGGGGTCGCTGAGACACATCTTCACTAGTTGGACCATTTTTTTCGGTATTCCAAATCGTATCGGGACACTGTATAACTTTTCCCTTTTTATAGAATCATATGCTTTCTTAAAATCAATGAATTGCTGATGAACCGTCCCATTGTATTCCCATTTCTTCTCCAGAATTTGTCTCAAAGCAAAAATCTGGTCGAACGTGGATCTATTTCTTCTAAATCCACATTGGTGATCCCCAATTATTTCATCTACGTATACGCTTAGGCGCGTTAACAGAATATTACTTAATACCTTGTAACAGGTTGGAAGTAACGAGATTCCGCGTTAATTATTGCAGTCCGACTTATCGCCTTTTTATAAATCGGAACAATTATTGATGTTTTACATTCCTTTGGGAGCTCCTCCTTTCTCCATATAGCAATTATCAATTTATGTTGTTCCTTGATTAGTTCCTCCTGTTTTAATTAATTCGGCTGGAATATTGTCTATTCCTGGTGATTTGAAAATTTTCAATTTCTTAACCGACATTTCGATCTCGATCTCGCTAGGTTCGGGAATCCACGGTTCTGCGGTATGGATTTCAAATTCCTCTGTCTGTTCCCCGCTGTGTACATTAAGAAGTTTGTCGAAATAACTTTTCCACACATCGACAATTTTAGTCGGTTCCGCCTGAAGATCTCCACTTTCATTTCTAATCATTCCTAACCTCGGCTGGTAACCTTTTCTTAACGAGTTTACCCCTCTGTATAGATCTCGTATGCTATTTGTCTTTCCGTTTTCCTCTATCTCCTGAATCTTCTGCGTCAGATATTCTCGCTTTTTGTTTCTGAAACCGAGTGTTCCGTCTCGTTTCGCGTTACTGTAGTGGTTGGTATTTGCTTCGCTTTTATTACGTAGCCATCGTTGCCTTGCTTGTTTTCGTTTCTCATAAAGTTTAAGGCGTTCTTCATCAAACCAAGGTTTGTTTTTCTGTTGTTTCTTCTCACCTACACGTTCCTTCGCTGCGCTCTTAATTGTTTCACGAATTGCCTCCCACATCTTACTTACATCAATTTCATTATTAATATCATCATTATTATTACTCGATTCGGCTAGGATTTCGAACCTATTTGAGAGTTCGAGTTGGTAATCTGCTCTTATGCTCGGATTATTTAATAGTTTCACTTCGAATTTCAGTTGTTTTGAACCCTTGCTTTCTCTGTTCGCAATGCATAACTTTTCTCTTACTTTTGTGATCATTAATTGATGGTCGGTGTCACCTTCCGCTCCTCTGTACGACCTAACGTCCATTATGTTGGTGTGCTTTCGTCTGTCTACTAATACGTGATCGATCTGGTTGAGAGTTTTGCCGTCCGGAGATACCCATGTGTATTTGTGTATGTCTTTGTGTTCAAAGTACGTGCTCTTTACCAGTAGGTTTTTCGAAATCGCGAAAGTTATCAGTCTTTCTCCATTGTTGTTGGTCTTTTCGTGAAGACTGTATTTGCCTATAGTAGGTCTATATTTTTCTTCCCTCCCTACCTTTGCATTGAAATCACCCAACACAATTTTCGAATTATACTTCGGTAATCGGTCAAACAACCTTTCTAGCTCATCGTAGAATATATCTTTGTCGTTATCAGTAGCCACCTCGGTCGGAACATAGACGTTTAATAAAACCGTGTTGCCCCATCGAGTTCGTATCGTAACGTACGACAGTCTTTCGTTTACGAACTCTATATATATGGATTTCAAGAATGCTTCAGTAAATTAAAGCTGGTGAATATATCTCAATAGGTTGAAATTCATGTTGAAGAGGTCAGAATCTTAAGACAACTACACTCAACAATAAAGATATTTTAATTAATTAACACCATCTTGAATTTAAAGAACCCTTGAGTTGAATTAGAATTGGTAAATATCCTTGATCTGAAATATAAATTCAGAAATGTACAAAGTGAAAGTATATGGACAAGAAAGTTAATCAAGTATGGTGGTAAATAAAGACATTTGAATAAATGGCCGCCATCATGTATTCAAAAGTCCGTCGGCAGCAGCTTAACCGTTAACGTTTTACCGTTAGTTAAAAGTTATTAATGATATGATAGAAGGATCTTCATTTATCTTCAGTAACATAAGATACACTTATAATCTGAAAATCAATAAAATACTATAATCAATAATATATTTTTGGTTTAAATCTTGGACACTATTTTGGATTTCTGGGACTCCTACATCAATTTCAAAATGCCTGATGTCATTCTAAAGGTCATCATAAACTGACTTTCCAGGTACGCCCATTCATTATGCCAAATTTCATGCTTTTATGAAAGAGTACACAATTCGTTCAACTTTTGACGCTAATCTGCCTCACTATTTGAGGCGGTTTCTTGAAAAATTATTGGAAATTAACAGATGTTGGCTTCTGAGAATTCCACAAATTTATCTCTTCGTTTGTTTCTTTTGAGTAAACGAAGGTTTCCCACTTTCATGTCTCTGATAAGCTTAGTTTCAACTTTCGAATTGAAGTTTACTATTACTATTTTATAATGTGTTTTGCTGCTATGTAAAATCATTTTAATCTCCTCGTATATATCTTGGAATTCCTCCTCCGGGTGGGAGAGAATATACATGTATAGGTTCAATTTTGTATCTTTTGTTTACCTTTATTAATACACTTGCGATTTTATCTTAAACTCCATGATATCCTGTGATCAGTGTCTTTAGATCCTTGTAAACTGTGAACCAACGCCGGCCGGTTTTCCGTTTTCTTTGCCTTTGAAGTAGAACGTGTGCCCTAACGGTAGTTCCAAGTGTTGTTCATTTTTCCTTCACACTTCTTATAGTCCTATGATATCCCACTTAATCCTCGTAAGTTCGTTCTTCAATTCTTCTAATTTGTCCTCTCCTGCAAGTAACTGACAGTCCAGAGTTGCCACATATAGGGCCGTTCGAGTTAAAAGTGTCGGTGTGCTGGCAGTCTACAGTTTAAATACGGACATTTTTGCCCTCTGATTTCCTGTCTACTGTTGCCAGCTGCATTCCGTCCTCCTGACAGTAAGTTCCGCCAAGGCTGTTTAATTAATGTTACCATCATGTGTAAAGAAAGGAGGATTTCGAACGTTTGATGCACCACGCTGTGTGCTAACGTGAGCTGGTGAGCAGCCCATCCATGTCCGTTCGCCAAGCAGTTTCTTGGGCACTAACAGGAGACACGAGGTGAATGTTTGGAATAACTATTAGGAAGAAGCCTTTTGATACTGTCCCGGTTTGCAAGGCATAAAGACGTAGGTGTGCTCCTGGAATACCATATAAAATACACCCTTGTGCCATTCAATTAATAAATCTTTCACACTCATGCTACAAAATACGAAAATCAAATAAATTGTAGTAAACATTTGGACACATGTTTTGTCTCTTCTACTTATAGGTAATAGAAAACATGTACCAGATGGCTACGTAGAACAAAAGATTCTACGTTATTATAAAGTTTACACAGATATGCTACCATGGGATAAAGCCAAGGCTGCTTGTGAAGCGGAAGGAGCATACTTGGCAGTAATATGTTCCCCTGGGGAGGCTGAAGTTCTGGCAAAGATGTTAAAGGATAGTAATAACAAGACAAATGGAGCATATATTGGATTCTATGACAGGGCAAAAAGTTCCAAGAAAACCGAAAGGGACTTTGTTACCATAAAAGGTTTGTACTTATGATATGCAATATTTTTTGCAGGTTAATATTGAAAATTAAGCAACGTACAAAGAAAAGATTCTTGTAAATACCATGTGGATATTTAGTAGTAGTATTCTCTAGGTATGTTGTATTGTATATCTTGCAGATATATTGGAACTTACGCCATCTATACAAATAAACGAGAATATTTTCCAGATGTATGTGAATGTGTGCGTTTATATTTGCTGATACTCACTCGAAAGCCACGTTCTAAACCAGTGTTATGTGCAATGATATGGAAGTTCATGATTGAAGAGTCTCGTGTAATTGTGCATGATCCGGATCAGTTTAGCCTTTAAGAGTAAAAAAGCAAGGGAGACATATTGATCCATTGAAACGTTGAAGTTTCAGAGAGTGATATCTAAACCGGATTACACCAATTATACAGATTCAACATTCAGTTTATGTAACAATACAGCAATAATTTAATGGCTTATGGTCTTTCCAACCTATTTAAAAAACGATCAGATATGCAAACCGTAAAATATTCAAGAAAGACTTATATCAGGTTCCTCAGGTCTCTTAAATCTGCATGTAATACATTCCAAGGACTATCGTGTATTCGCTTGAATATAAGATTATGGTTGCCAATAAACCAACATTTGGACCCATGAAATACTATGAAAACCAAACGTAAGCAATTACTAAATTTCTTAATATGTCCGATAGTAGACACGATCAGGTACGTAAGGTTGGCCTAACTAAAAGTTTTAAGACCAAAACCATACTAGGATTGTGTGCACATTTTGTGCTAATTTCAGCACACTATCCTATATTTTGTGTACGCTGGGTTTAGCCCAGAAATCGAAAACAATGTGTTTGTCCTAACTTCACGCTGGCCCAACCACAACAAGCTATCGGAATAAAAAAACAATCCCTGATTTATTGCATATTTTGTGTTAATTTGTGCATATTATCCTAGATTTGGTGCATGCTGGATTTAGTCCATAAATCGAAAACAATTACGTTGGCCCAACTTCTCACTGGTCAAACACAAACTATCGGAATTAGGACTACGCCAAAATGTACATATCATTTTGTGCTAATTTATTCAAATTATCCATATAGACGTTGGGTTTAGCCCAGAATCGAAACAATGTGGTTGGGTCAGCTTCACACTTGGCCAACTACAAGAAACTAAAGGAATATACTCCCTTGATTTATTTCATAATTTGAGCTCACTTGTGCACACTACCCTATATTTTGTGAACTCTGTGCTTAGCCCAGAAAAGAAAACAATGTGGTGTGGCTACCTTCAGGCTGGCGTTACCATGATGAGCAATAAGAATAACGGCTACCCGAGGTTTAGGGCATATTTTGTGCGAATTTTTAAACTAGCATAAAAATGTTTGGCGACTTTTTTATTACACATTATTAAATATTTTAGTACAACACATTCAGTACAAAATACATAGTTGTTTAATCTCTCGCACTATAAGGATATTTTTCATTGTTAATTGAATATATTAAATACAAACGGCAATCATGCTTTCAATACAAAGGCCGAATTGCCTTTGTGAATAAGTATAAGAGAAACTAAAATATGCCTTGAATTCTGATATTTGAGTAACTAAAATATGCCTTTAATCCTGCAAACATTTTCAATCTCAGGTCCCAATCTCATTGTTTAAACAATTTTGGAACAAGTAAATTGTTCAAAAACGATTTTTTGTATCGGGAAATCGCATCACTTCTTAAAAGCATCATTTGATACAGTGAAATTACGTGGTGAAGCTGCTAAATTAGTGGCTTGAACATATGCGTGGTACACGTACCACCACCAGAATTCTGGTTACGTGCTATGATCGCGCCCACCAGCACATTAGTGAGGATTATTGAGTCACTATTTTTTAGGAAGTTTAGCATTTATCTGTACCTCGGAGGTAAACTGCACTACAGGGTGCGGCAGGTATTTGAGGACACAAATTATAGGTGACACACTATCCTGCACGTCATAGTTACAAATCCTTTTCTGTTGCAGGTAAACATGTCATAACCTAGGCTAACCGAGGATATGAAGAGGGAAACTGTAATCGTTTCCTGGGTTCAGAGATTGCTATATTCCTGGAAGTCGCACGGTCATTCGTCTTCAAAGTACGGAGAGAACTGAGAGCTAGTAGGGTTGATGTGGCACCGGTTTCCCACAAGAAACTACATTGTCGTCGCTCTGACATCATCAAAATGACGAAATTCTTCAGTTGTCTTCAGAGCTGAATTAAGATGGGGCTAAAGGGGCTGCAGGCCAGGGCCCTGACTTGTTCAGGGGCCTCACCATAGGTAAAGGAGTTAATTTTACAACTACAAAGGATAGGTAACATGGGCCTTAACAGAGTGTTTAGCTCACGGTGGGAGTCAATATCCCAGGACTCCAATTTACGTAATCCAGTACCGGTCCTGTCCAAGTTCACTTCAATTAGGACCTTTGAAAGTCCATGACGGCACTCGCCAGGAAGCTGCAGGTTGACCATACAACCATCTGACATGTGGTTCATGAAGACTTTCGTTACGAGTCGGACGTGATGTACGATAAGATTTCTTGTCCGAGAAAAACAGGGAGAACCGCCTGTCCAGAGCCAAGCGCCTCTTGAACAAGCTGAAACATCCGGTAGAGTCAAGAAAGTTATGCATTTGTTTTCGATGAGAAATACTTTGACCAGAATCAGAAGATGAACCTCACAAATAATAAGTGGCTATATTAACGCCACGAGGAGGTTTCTACCGTCATGCACACCCCATTTCCAGCCTCAGTGATGGCTTTGTAGGCCATGAGCAGCGAAAGCGGCGTGATTTCTCAACATGTATTTCTTCAAAGTGCCAGAATCAATGCCAATGCTTACATCAAAGCGTGAAACAAGGCTGTGAAGCCCTGAGTTACTGCTGTAGCTCATGGATGGCAGTACGTGTTTCAGCAAGATTCCGTAGAATCTCATAAAGCCCGTAAAATGCAAGAATTGATGGCCGAAAATTCTCACGACAGTGTCATTCCCAACAAGTAGCCCTTCTTCCCTGAATTTAGTTCAATGGGCCATTGCGTATGGGGCGTGGTTGAGAGGGACTAAAATAGTCATCCACACAACACTGTTGCTACTACTAGCGCAGCTCTTGTGGATGCAGTGGCAAACATTCTTAACTTTCATCTCATTAATGTTTGCAGGCGGTTTCGACAGCGTATGTAGGTTGTTATTGCTGCTGATGGCGGTTTCATTGAATGATGTCCACTGCGTATGTGGTCGTGTAGCAGACAGAAATAAATCAGCATTCCGACCTTAAATTGAGTTCATTTACGTAATAATTTTTATATTCGAAAATATAATTAATGCCTTAAATAGATGCTTCCAAGCGAGTGTTGAAAACAAAGCCTTGAAACTAACATAGACAAGACCAATAAGTAGGTTTATTTATTAATATTACTCTGAAACGTGTACAAATATTAGGGGTGACCCTTAGATATCTTATTAAAGAGGAACGAATAATAAACCAATTCCTTTATTAACTTTCATTAAATAAATGTGTTGCCAATCGTAGAATAGTTGAATTTGCTGGTTACAGTACATAAGAGAATCCTATGTTTGTTAATTGAATTGATAAAATATTTATATTTTGAAAAATATTCTAGTTTACATTATAGATGTTGAATGTTGATATATTGTTTCCAGCTTATTATTGTAGAAACAGATGTTGCATGAATACAAAAGCTTGACCAATTGAAGGGCATTTGAGCTTCGTGATAATACTCAATATTGCTTTGTTAATTTGTATTTCATGCTTCAACACAACATTTTGAAAATTAAGAGAGAAAGGTTTAAGCATTTTTAGATTGTGTTCGTTATATTGTTATATGCATATTGTGCACGAACAAACCCAACTTGTGGTATAGAGGAGATAGGGATTTAATCTGCTATATTCAGCTTAACTGTAATAAAAATAACCTATCATTGAAACATACCTGTATTCTCATTGGAATAATCCTAGTATTATTCATTGTAGCAATAGCCGTGGTGTAAATAATATATAATATTATTATGCATGATAGTAAGTATTAGAACTAAGTTTATTTCTGGAATTGAATTAGTTATTTAAATGACGCAATACCTTTAAAGCATTCAATATTTTGAAGTATCGTGTTGCGCCATTGAGGCGTACTCCAAATTTGTAGTTTGGAAAATCTTTCACCATACAGTGTTCGAATTCCCTTCAACATATATTCGTCCTGGATCCATTGCTTTTCTGCGACCATTACCTTGTCGTTATCGTTGCCAGTCGCTTTAGAAACTGTATTCTAAGCAGTCTCGCAGAGGTAAGCAATCCTCTTTGCAACCCCATTGTCCCGGAAGGAATGAAATCCTCTCGGTCTACGATTCCCTTGAGTTTATTCTGCAACTGTCACCGGAAGTAAGCTTGTTATATTCCCATTATTCTTAATTTAGCCTAATCTTTAAATAAAATTCAAAGAAATTAGAATGATTCGGTTTTTCTGAGGACGAATTAATAAAATACATTTAGTAAAAATATCTCACTCTTTTAGCAGTACTAAATACTACAAGATGGGACTATTTAACATTATGCTTTGCTCTGTCGGTTTCTCGGCAAAGCGGATGGAATTATTGTTGGTTCAATCTTAGAATTTAGTCAAATTCTGCAAAAAAAATAATTTTGCTTGTTCAGCTATGCTCTTGGTTGAGCTATAAGTAAAATCCTTTTCTTTTGTTGCTGCTTTCTGTATATAAATTTTATAGGCTGCATATCACATCATAGCAATAACTTCCTTTTTAGAAAGATAAACTTCACGGCATCACTTGTAAAATATTCAAAGTTGAATTTACTGCTTTTGATATTAAGTGTTACTGTGGGCATATTGCCATTGATACAAAATTCTACGAAAATAAGGAAAATTGAGTGTTTGAGAAACACAAATATTCATATCATAGAATATATTTTAAAATATAAACTTTTATGTGTTAACAAAAAACAAAACTTAACGGTCAAATGTTTGAAATATAATGCATTTTTAAACTCTTGTATTAAATATATATATTTAGTACACAACACAAAGTTTCCACTATGCATGTAGCTATTATTAAGTGTACTATTAAGAATATCATTTTTACTGTGTTTTTAACATTTTAATTCCTATTATTGTCAGGCCTTATGTATTTATTTGTTAGGAACATTATTTTTCATATTATCTTTAATTATTTACATTTTCATGACGTTTTTCTCTTCTTCTTTTACAGCACCACATACATTTCATTAACAGTATTCGGATTGTAGCAAATGAGATATCCTTCTCCAATCAATCCTTCTGCTTAATTCTTCGCCCCTCAATCAAACATAATGTTTGTGATCTCTGTTTGATGAGCTTTATCACTTATATGTGTAGCAATTCATGATTTCACCTCTTTATTGTTAATATAACTTAAGTTTTCTAAGTACATTTTCGTTATGTAGTTTATTTTGGCCTGTGGATATTCTTTCGCAGTCACATTTGATTTCGGATATTCCAGAATTAAGCACGGGTTATGTAAAGTACTTTTTGAACCTAGAGAGTTAGATTCTAATTTCTTGACTGACTTTATTGATAATTGAATTTTGTGTACTTTGAGTATTATTCTAATGTTATTCGTAACTTTTGATATATTCTGAACTAGTACATATCTTTCTTCTTTTTATGATATTGTTTCTCTCTTTTCAGTCTGTGTGTTCTTATTTTTCGTTTATTATAACAGTTTCGATCACTTCATTACCTTAATTTCTGTATTTGTTTATCTTGTCTTTCTTTAATGTTACAAAAGTTCGTCTCCCTTCGTATGAAATTATATCACACATTGAATTTTGTTGTTTTGAATGATTAGATGTTGCATGTATGTACGTTATATAAGCAGTTCTTATTCTATATAATTCTGCGACGATATCTTACTTTTTAAAATCTATAAATCAAGAAAATCAATGTGTTTTTTCAGTTTCGTTATCAACGGTTATTTTTATATGATGATATACAGAGTTCCATATTTGCATCAGTACTTCAAAATTTCTCTTCTGTATATGATTAATATGTCGCCCACATCCATGTTTTTAAATTATATTTTATACTGTTTCGGAATAAATCAGTCTCTTAACATGTTGAATTGTTGCAACAATGATAACAACATTAGATGACGAAATTCTTACGGAATTAATTAAAATTATTAACGAAGTTTATTAGCACATTTTACAAATTATTTTTCCAATTTTGCATATCGAAGTAAATCATTATGTTATAACTGACAAGATACTATTACTAGTAAACCTTTCAATTAGATGATAAAGAGGAAAATCTTGACCTCTTGTACATACAGTTCATATTATCAAACATATTTTAATTTACGCTGTATAATAAATTGTCCTTGAAATACAAAATATTTTTAAAAAAATGAAAAGATGAAGTTGGAGTTTGATACTGAACTATAATTTTCACTTACACGAAAGTTAATAGTGTTTAACTTAGTATTCATTAAATGATGAATCAATCAATCTCAAAATAGTGTTCTTATCGAAACAGTAGGCATTTTTAATATTCAAACCCATCATTCATCCATGAATAAAATGTATAGTTTTGCACGCAGATAAGCCACGGTCGGAATTAATGTTCGTGTGTCAGAATATTTACAACATAATACTGAATACGCATTCAATGTCCTTGAGGTTCCCTTTGGTGGAGGTCATGTTCGTTGCGATATATATGTATTTCAAGCTAGTTATCCACGGTATTTTGTTTCAAATGCGAATATACCCAAAGTATTAACTTTGAAGACTTAGTTTAGTAAATCATGCATGTAGATTGTAGACTCTAGATTATTCCCATAATACATCATTCTGTAGAAGCAGACGATAACGGTTGTACATGGTCTATTAAATGGAGTTCAATTTAGTAGTATTGTCTGATATGAAAATGAGTGAGGTGTTTCACTTGTTTCTTGACGATATACGACGCTCTTAGTGTGAAGGAGACGCGTCGTGCCTTGGTAGTAAATGAACATACTAGAAAATAAATGCGTATATTAAGTATGAAGCTGATGCTAGCTTAGAGTTTGGTGAAAATGAATTTCCGATCAGAAAATATTGTAGGAAGGAAGTTCATCCAAGGAAACGTTTTATTTCTTTCATATTCTAATTTTATAAATAGCATTCATTTTATATTTTTACATGCTTTTTTTGGTTCGCAATCATTCATGGTGTCCTCAAATCTTTCAACGTTAGTTTAACTCATTTCCCAACGTCACAGATGATAAAATTTCAACAACGACGTAAGTCGGGTGACAATAAAATATTCCGTTCTTAGTTCCATATATGTATATGTTTTAAAAGGGTAATATACTTTTTAAATATGGACTTATTTATCTTAATCCTTTCAGCCCTGATTTATTTTCTCAAGTTTGAAAACATATTTAACGTGATTTTAAGTGTGTTCTGATGTGTTATCAATGATATGATACGATTTTGTTGCTATTCCATATATTTATTGAAATACGAGACGTGCACTTTATGTACATCAGGTGCAAAAGGTAATTTACACTATGATTTAGATAATTAAAGTTATTATGAATTATCTGTTTGAGAGTGCATACAAGTCACAGATTATAACTTTATCGTCATAGATTTACTATACGTTTGTGTTAAAGTGTTTTAGGATGAACACATACTCCCATTTGCAAGAATAGTGACAACTCCAAAACTTGCGTTTTTATTTGTACTGGTTAAAAGCCAGGAAAAATATCCTATTTTTATTAGGTTAAATGTGAAAAGTTGACATTTAGTCTTGGGAAACGGGCAGCTGAATCGAAGAGGTCTAACAATTGAGCGTTCGAATGCTAGTGCTGTTCTACTCGAGATCTAGTTAAAATGGGTGATCCAAAGAAGTCGTTGTTCCCATCTGTTGACGACATACATAACTAGGAAAGTATCTTACCACTTCAAAAACTAAGAAACATATTCAACCTGTAAAAAGCTTTGGTAAACTTTAGTTTTATATGGGCCAGTCTAGTAACTTTTGACTTAGGCCCGTCACGATTCGCCTTTAGCTTTTAAATCCATACCCATGCAGGGACTCGTACTCGGGACCTTCGAGCCGATGGCCTACCGCCGCAGACCACTCGGCCACCCGGCCTGTTCAAACTGTAAAAGTCATAGAAAACTTACGCAGTGTAACTGGGTGGTGAAAAGAAAAAGGGGACCACTACCTTATAATCAAAACGATGGAGTAAAAAAATGTTCACTACCCGGGCCTCCACCATATTGTTTTACGTCTTCGAAGTCTGAGTATCATTCCAGCGTTCGTCTGATGCGAATGAAGAAAACCTTAGAAGAACACTAGAACTCGTCATCTCTGAAAGAACGCCTAACAAGGAACAAAGGTCTCACCATGTCTAAGGAAATTGATTGTCAGTAACGGGGCTTGGAAACCGGGTCTGCTCGAGTGGCAGCGAGATGGTGGCAGATAACTCCAGAAAGTGCAGTTGGCGTGATGTGCTTATAGGTGTCGCCCAATCACACTTCAATGGATGGATCTAGATATTGCTGGCCAGGCCTTGGCCTGGACCAGCGACAGGCCGATTTGGAAAGCAGAGTTGGTAATGGTTATTTACTCAACGCTTCTAACTTATTTGGTCTCTTGTCATCCTTGTGTGATTGTGCCGCCACCATTCTCAGGAATATCTTCCTAGTTTGTCGCATTCTTTTCTGTTTGGTTTTAAGACAGTGGCGTATAGTAGGTTCTAGATCATGAACCGGAACCCCTATCAGCTTCGGTTAACCAAACAGTTACACTACCGCCAGAATGATTCCGACAAGAAATTTCCTCCGGTGTTACCACTTTCTCAAAGTAGATGGCAGAAGCGAAAGATGATAATATTTTTTTTTCAAAGATAAAAACGAAGGAAGAAGGAAAGGGAAAGGAAGGAAGACTAGTAAAGGAAGAAGTGATAACATTTGGGTCAAAACCACACACATTCCTTCCACATGTCTGGAGTTGAAGGAAACCTATGATGACCTAAAAGCATCTTGTTTTAGACGAGAGAATACTCGCTGTATTTACCTCCAAAGTGAGACTTTTCTATCATCTCTATAAGATTATTTATATTAAGTTTTACACCCATATTAGTTTGACTCAGATCCTTAGGTAGCCACTGTTTCTACGAAGCAATCTAAATTATTACTGTAATGAAACTATTATTGTAAAAAAAATGACCAATGTGATAAAATATATTTTCGTTAACGATAGTTATGTTTCAATTTACTTTTGTTAGATTTTCGATAAATTATAATAGATTACTATGATACAACAATGGCACTTTATTTATACAAGTCGATAGTAAATGTAATGTTATTAGAATACAGTGAGAATCAAATGTACTAGAACCAGGTGTTCGGATATGTGTACGTCAATGAAAGCAACAAATTGTCCCAGTTTATCATTTTGAACCTGATGTGCACACGAGTGCACTTCAAAGTTTATAGAATTCTGTTGAATGGCACAGATGCCAGATTCAGCAGGAAATTGCATTTAGGAATTCACAATACTTTCACCTTCAATAAACTAGTATAAATTTCTCGATAGAAAAATTATTTTGATGGAAAATAAATACTAAATTACATACACTTCCCAGCAACTCGCTTTTTCATTACAGCACGCTTATTGTAAGACACTAGCTAACGATACGCTTGTCCACGCGGGAACTAACTATCACACTGAAAGTCGCGCAAGGATTACAGGAAATGATTGTAGGAAAAATAGTGTTGGTAACTTTACTGAAAAAGCACCAGATTTAGATAAACCTGATATACATAAAAATTACCATCATGGCCGAAAGGGTTCGTAAATAAATATTAGCCTTCAACGATGTTGCGTTTGACTGGTTGCACACCACCTTAGGATTTGAGTCACAAAACATAGCTTGTGATGAAGACTCCGAACACCGAATTACTAAAAAAATATTTAAAAAACAAATTTCTAAGGCATACTTTCGTTGAACAGTTAGTACTAAAAGCACAAAAATTAATTTTCTTTATGCGTGACTAAAAAGAAAATCATGGGACGCGTTAGTTCAAGAATTTATAAAGTGATTGTATATGAGAGCTCGCAACATGCTTTTCTTTAAGTCTTATACAAGCAATATATATATATATATATATATATATATATATATATATATATATATAT
>JAGDQP010018764.1:21710-35975 GCA_022664845.1 Lepisma saccharinum
TATATATATATATATATATATATATATATATATATATATATATATATTAGTTTTAGTGTTTATGAAACGTATGTTTTTAACAAGTTAATATGTTATTTTTACGTTAACTCACTGTAAGGCATATGTCCAATACATTTAAGTTAAATCGCCTTACCATTACATTGCATACTAGAAATATCACGTGACAAAGAAACGTAAATAAATTGATGTTCCAAAATTGCGTAGTGTCATTTATTAATGTTGGGGGATGTTTTCCTATGTTAAAGCATAAGTGCTAAAATTGCAGACCTGAATGGCAAAATATCCCAAGTCCACTTTTTTCATATTTTAATTTTTCATTCGCTAGCATCTGAGTTCCAAGCTCTATCCACTTGCATAATATTACATCCTAACTGCAACTAAAATTTATTTTTCAATACAAAATAATTTCAGGTGTATAGAATAACATCCCAATATTTTGGACAGTTTTTTTGTTCCTAATGAAAAAAACAATCATTCTGAACAGGATTTGTGATGTTTCCAATTCAGGTATTCACTTACTATATTAGTGTCTACTCTCTGATAACATTTATTCTCATTGTATATTTAGCTAGCGCAGAACTAAGCGAGTAGCAGATAACTTAGACCAAAATGGCTTGAGTTCTTTCGAGAACACAAATCGAATAGTGAATACGAAAATATAAGATAAGCTTAAATACTCACACACCTTTCCTTTCTTTTATTAATTTCCCAACTTTCTTGGTTTAACTTTTGTCATAGCGGAGAAATGTCTGTTATCAGTGTCGCTAAGAAGAGTCTCGTAACCGATACTGGCCAGTTTGAAGTGATGAAGCGACTACTCGAAAGAAGAGGGCTATTGGTGTAATCAATTGAGTGGAGAGAAAATAAAATATGCAACTTTTGTAAAAAACAAAATATATATGTTTTGTAAAATGTATTTGCAAACTCAAATTTTGTTTCGTTTTCTTCGATTAAATCCAAAATTAAATGAGGCATTCTCTGGGGGAACTTGCTAAGCCACAAAGCAAACAAAGTTGAGATTACTATTCTTCTTCTCAGTATCTGCAAGTTGGCAGGTGGCTCTGGGTCAATCTGACATTATATGGTGATAATCAAATTGCAAACAGATGGAAGAAGAATGCAAGTAAATAATAAACTCGACTTTGATATCTTTGTGGCTTAGCATCTTCTCGCACATAATGTCTCTATTGCTATACAGGAAGAAGAAAACAGCGGGAAGAGTTTAATATCTTTATATATATATATATTACATATAATAAGTGATAGGAAGATAGGTAAGCTATCACTATCTAATAAAAGGTAATTAAATTTATTGAAGGGTTCATAGTAAAATTTGGACAAATCCATCTTTATTCAAAACTTAGAAAACTCTATCCGAATTGAAAAGAACTAATCATTTTTACTGAATTTCCCCACTAATTATTGATTAAAATCTTCAAGTTTAATGAATACCCTGTATCTACCAAAACACAAAGGTAATCACCATTACCAACAAGGTGTAATTATCTCACAAACTGGATATTTGGACTTGTCATTTTTTTATTTTTTTTTTTTGCTACCAACTTTACATGAAAGTCAAAAATATATACGTATGCACTTATTTGGCCCTCTGCATTAGTAAGTTTGTATAACAAGTCACTCAACGTATTGGCGTTCGGAAATAATTCCTAAACGATAGCTATAAATATTCTAATCTCTGATCATTTTTGTAACGGTGTTTTTATTGCTTCCAACAGGCGCTCCTTTGAATTCTACTGGTTACAGTGTATGGGATAAAGGTGAACCTAATAACATCAAAGGACAAGAACACTGTGGAACAATACTTAAAAACGGAAAATTAAACGACTTATATTGTGAAAATCCTGGTCACCCTTATATCTGCGAAATTGATCCATAGGTTAAAATGTGAAAACATAATACTATAAATAATAAAAAATGTGAATATAATTAGTGTGTTATTTAAATTATTGCACTCAGATGAAGGTTCTTCCACATCGACAGACCCAAACGGTTTATATCTTTATCTCACTTCACATTCATGAGAGGAAATACTATTTGTACTCAAGTATTGTATCCACGAGTCTGTTAGCGCACTCACATATATACATCTAATTTCGGATCTAGCGAACTGTAAGCCCGATTTTGATACGTGAACTTGACTTTGAGAGTTCTTTGCCATACTAAGACACAGAAAGAAAAAAATGTGTCGCTAGGGCCTTTCGAAAAAACATTCAGAATTTAACATTTTTGGTGCTAGCACTGACCCTAAACTATACAGGCAGCCGAAACTTCAGGTAAACTATCGTAGTCTACGCTTTAATACCTTTCACACTCTGTATAACACGTCCAAATCGTTTAAGGTGCTTAAACGTTACGACTTTTCAGTAGCCCAATCATAAGGAACAATGGGGACAATGTTGCTACCAGGAGTTTGGGGGGTCGATTGCGAGCCTCGTAGAGACGAATTCAGGCTTACATTTGATAGGAGTTACCGTTTTCGAGATTACGGAGCATACCATGGTCTAAATTCAACCTTTTGTATGAAGACTATGCAGCCGTACAAAACGAAGTAGAAGAACCCCTTCGGGCTATAGGGAAGAGTGACGCAAGAATTCTACTCTCAGAAGAAGTTATATCAATTTTGCAAGTGACTTCCTCTGTGTCAGCATGGAGGAAGGAAGGATACTAAGGCTCTTAATTTTACTACAAAGGAAACAATTCCGCCATAGTGATACAAAGAAAGTCGCTCGTGAAATGAAAATCATTTGTTTTGTGAGTAGAATTCTTGAGTCACTCTTCCCTTTATCCCGAACGGGTTATTGTACTGATTTCACATTACCCGCAAAATTTTAGAGGACAACATAGGAACCCAATACACATTATCAGTTTACAATTTGTATTACAAATACTGCTTGTTTATTTTGTTAATACATATGAAAACGAACACACAGAAAACAGAAAATACAGTTTTTGTAACATTACCTACTTTGAGTATGTTTATCAAATTATTTGATTTCTTCACAAATAGCTCGAAAGCAATTTATACTCAATGGAAAGATGAAAACGCAAAATTCCGTATCCACTATTGATTTGACTGCATTATATATAACACTCATTGAATTGAAGTGTATAAGGTATTTAGGCAACATTGGATCAAACCGAGGGAATTAGCGGGATGAAGAAAGTGGGAGTGAACGAGAAAATCCTGAGAAAATTCGTGGTCATTGTCCTTGCTCGCCACAAAACCCACATATCGCGAACCGGGATCGAATCGGGGACACCAGATAGGAGCACTCTACCACTGGCAGACAGCGGCTCCAGAATAGCTCGTATACTTTATGAAATATTTGCATAATATATTCCGAAATTAATAGTACAGTTTTGAATTGAATTAAATTTAATTTTAAGATCATTAGGGAACTCTGGATAAGGGCGGCTTGATTGGTGGAATGAAGAAAGAGGGAAGAAACGAGAAAACTCTGAAAAAGACCCACACACACAGTATTTCTCCACCAAACGCCAACATGGCACGAGCAGAGCTTGAACTGACGACCCCAAGCGCGGAGGTGAGCGCTCTAACCATTGATCCACTGCGGCCCAGTAGAGTTTTGAGGGCTGAAAACTAAGTAAAATGAACTTACATTTATCTTAGTAAACTTAAATCCTTGAATATTTCCTTAAGAATATGTTAATATGTAGACTGGAGAAAGGAGCCACTTGCGTTTATGAAAATTTGCGATTGCTTGGGAAGAAAGAAAGACAGATGTCATTTTAGAAGAAAATCTGATGAGTAGATATATTGCAATTTTTTTCTTTCTCGAACTTAATTACGGTATACCAGGTGCGTAAATACGAAACCGGAATTTATGTACAGAAAAACACACAGTGATTGGATGACAATGCTAAGAACTATTTTATTCGAAGTATTGTTCATCGAAACCTTTCCACCATTGTTCCAGCAATGTGCAATACCAGACCAAAAACACTGTGCCTCTTGTGCTGCAAACCAGTCATCAAGCAATTTTCCTAAGATGTGAAGCGCTGGCCAGCAAGTGCGTGTCCCATGGATACAAATAAGTGAAAATCGGAAGTCGCCAAATCTGGTGAGTAAGCCACATGCGGAAGGATTTCCCAGCCAAACCTAGCAATCGTTTTCTTGACCGGTTTTTCTGTGTGGAAGGGTGCATTTTCGTGAACATAAAGTGGCACAATCACTTTATGTTGTCTTTGGTCATATTGTGGACGTATTTCACGCAAAGCTTGATGAAAATTGATCATTAGTTGTCGGTAACGTTGGGTATTAACGGTTTCGCCAGGTTTCAGCAGTTCATAATAAATCACTCTCTCCTGATCCCGCAAAACACAAAGCATTGTCTTCCGTCCATAGCTATTTGGTCCTGCATTCGATGTCGCCGGTTCTCCTGGAGCTACCCATGATATTTTATGCTTAGGATTTTTGAAATAGATACACTTTACGTCACCAGTCACAATTCGATGGAGAAATGATTTCCTTTTGTACCTGGCGAGCAGAATTTCGCAAGTGTTTTTTTTTTTTCCTGCTGTCGTTTAGTCAATGCATGTGGAACGCATTTTCCGACCTCCTGAATCTTTCCCATGGCTTTTAAACGTATGGACACTCCTTCTCGTGTCACACTTAATTGATCCGCGAGTTGTTGTTGCGCTTGATCGTCATCCTCATCCAACAAAGCTTGCAATTCGCTGTCTGCAAACTTTTTCGGTGGTCTTCCACGTTCTTCATTTCTCATGTCAAAATCGCCACTTTTAAATTTTGTAAACCACGCAAAGCACTGTGACTTACCAAGAGAATGATCACCGTAAGCTTCGATAAGCATGTGATGCGTTTCTCCAGCAGTACTTTCTCAAATGGTAACAAATAAACAATGGTGTCCGCACATCGTAGTTTGTAGGTACAAATTGAACTATGTTCAACGCTATTAAACACTACATTATGACATGAAACTTGTCTCGTTGTGAGTTGCGAATCGTTATCAGCAGTGAAAGCAAGCAAGTGGCGCCAAGGTCGCAGTTTTACGGTAACCACAGTGACAGCTAATGCCGTCCATGCACAATTCCCAGTTTCATATTTACACACTTGGTAAATCCAGTGAAACAACTTTATTCATCGCGTATCGACGAAACTAACTTAAAAGATTCCTACATGTTAAGCTCCGTTTGTAAAATATACCATAAGTCAGTAACGAAATATCGTCATTTTCAAATTTATTACAAGTTGTCGTAATTGCCTATTTCTACTAGCTATCTTCTGTAGCGAGCACCAACTATTTGTGAATTTTACTTTTGCTTTTACTGGTTAACATATTTGGAAAGGAAAAACTATGTTAGTGCAGTAGAAGTCCGAAATCCGATATGGTGGCACTTTCGGGACCGGACCGGTGCCAAATTACCGACAATGCCGGACTATCGGGCGGTAGCTCTTACTATTGGTATAGGCTAAGCCGTACAGCGAAAACAATGAACTGGAAATGTATGTGGTGACAGCCGAGACCAGCCGAGTAAAGTCCGAACGCTTTCGAACAATGCTGATTGTTTCTAACAATAGCAGACGCGTTTTGGACACTTAAAAGTGGTTCCGAACCACTCCAAGCGCTTTCAACTGTCGTTCACAAGTGTTCACAGAAAAAAAACTGGGATGGTGCCGGACAATTGGGCGTTCCGGACTGTTGGATGCCGGTCTATCGGACTTCTACTGTAGTTTTTAGGTGCCACAAGCTATTTAAATAAAAAAAACGATTTAATTAAAAAAAAATCGATTTAAATAAAAATCTCAAGAAAAATGATTTTTTTTTAAGAAATTGTACTTTTGTCAACCCTGCTGGACAGGGAAAGAGATACTAGAACAAGAGGAAAAGATATTGGTTAGGAATTGGACAGAATCGAGGAGAATTAGGCTAACGGGAGATAAAGCCATGAACTGAAAAGTGGGTTGAGTATGAATGAGAAATAAGTAGACATACAGGGAAGAGAAGAGCAGAAAATATTCAGAGAGTAAAGAGAGTTCAGTACCCTCTCATTGTTATGTTATTTAAATATATATATATATATATATATATATATTTAAAGTTTATTTTATTATTTATTTATTATTGTCATATGTATTGAACTTTATTATTTATACAATGTGTACTGTAATTCCTATGACATCGTTTGGGAGTTGAAAGTAGAAATCAAAACAAACAAAAAACTATATGGACAGAAATCGCAAAGCGGCGTCCTTACGAGTTATGGGCTTGGGACACAGGCGGCGGGGAATTTCATAAAGGAAGTCATATGCGTTGTATCCAAAAATATCAAAATCAAAACTCCAGAACAATTACGCAAGGGATTCCCCAAAGGAAGTGAGGGATTCCCGCTTATGTTTGCAAATAAAGATCGGTGAAAATGAGCTGGAAAGGAAATAGTATGTAATATTAAAGTAGAATTCGTCTGTGCCACTTCGATAGTGGACACAGAATCAAAGATATGGAGAATTGTGGGGTTGCTACGAGTGGTTGCATAACTACCAGTAAATACGTTTCAACCATACCAGAAAGATTCGTGTATTGAAGGGTAGATTAATGTGTTATCAATTCATACAACGTTGCACTCTCCATCTGTATTACCACACACACGTACGGAGTCATTTTGGTAACACGTTTTTACTGAACCCACAAAATAGTATGTTCTACTGTCTGTATGACTTTGTCGTCTAACCTGTCGTCTACAACTCGTAGATTGTCCTGTTACCTTCTGCACCCTACAGTGGAAATGACATACGTTGTTTCAATGTTTCACTACCACAAAACTGCAGTGATAGGTGAAGGGAAGTAAGGAGGTCTGAAGGACTTTTCACCGTGTGTTCCTGAGTCCTAGAAACGTATGCTGAAGCTATGAACTAACAAAATAGTATGCAGTTCAGGAGGCATTCGAATAGAAAGGACAACAGAATTGGGAAAAGAATAGTACCACGCAGTCTTGTCCTCTTTGCACAAGCAACTACCACTGCAAGAACCTGCGGCGGACATTAAGGGTCCGTGCGACAAAGGCACAAAACAAGTATGTTTGCAATACAAGACACTCTGAACACTCACAAAGGAAACACTGGTCACTAGGTCAGTACGTACCACTTACCAAGTTCGAACCGAAGAGTACTCATTGTGACGATCCAACTGACGCATGTGGGGAGTCCATTGCATAAAGCGTCATGTTCTGCAAGAGCTGCTGGAAGGAACGCCCACGAACAGCGATGCATGCCTCACACCGACGACGTATGTTCGCATAGACGCGATCGAAGACGGCTGGCATGACTCGGATTTCCTCAGCCGCAGCTGCAATGCTTGCCACGAGATCTTCCTTTGACTTTACCGGGGTCTCATACACCAACGTCTTCATGTGACCACACAGAAAGAAATCCAGTGGCGTCAGGTCAGGCGAGCATGGTGGCCATGCTCCTGGACCACCACGGCCAATCCATTGTTGTTCAAAGGATGTGTTTAAATGATCTAGGACAGCCCGTGCGAAGTGGGGAGGCGCACCGTCGTGTTGAAACCACATGTGCTGTCGCATTCCAAGAGGAATGTCTTGCAGTAACTCCGGCAGCATCTCCTGTAAATCGATTAAGTTGTTGGCACCGGTGAGACGTGCTGGGAGAAGATATGGTCCAATTAATCGTCCATTTATGATACCTGCCCATACGTTCACACTGAATCGTCATGAAATTCGCGATCTCGAACACCATAAGGGTTTTCGACTGCCCACATGTGGCTATTATGACAGTTAAACACACCATCAATAGAGAAGGTCGCCTCGTCAGTGAAGAGTATCAGTTGAAGAAATGCAGGATCCCCTGCACAGCGCTGAAGTATCCACTGACAGAAGTCTACACGTGGCGCAAAATCGGCTGGACCAAGACTTGGAACTCGCGCAATATGGTATGGATGCAAGTGTTCTTGGTGGAGAACCCTCCGAACAGTGGTACTGCTTCCCCTCAAGTCACGTGCCATGCGTAGGGTGCTCGTCGAAGGATCTTGTTCCACTCGTCGAAGCACATCCTCTTCAAACTGCGGGGTTCGTACGCGTCTCGGAGCACCACAGTCGATTCTGTTGACGGTAAAGGTATCTCTCTCCCTAAGCCGACGTTCTAGTCTTTCAAAGATAGTACGTGACGATACTCGACGATGTGAAAAGCGCTCGGCGTAAAGAAGACGCGCACGCCTTCCATGACGATGAGCTTCGCCATAAATTAATAGCAGTTCTGCATACTCATCAAACGTGAACTCGGCCATTGCATTGAACTGCAAGATCAGATCACGAGAGACTGTTCTCTGGCCTCGCTCACAAAGCAAACTGTTGTACGGTGAAGAAGATTGTACTGATAGGTGTACTTCACGTTATGTGCAGGGGCTCGCAGCGTGAACGTCATACACGCCAGTTGGAAAGTCATGTGAAAATGCTTGTTTTCGTTGAACCAATTTGCTGCGCTTGTTGATACATACACATTCTGGTAAAATGGGATACGAAGTCAGAACCAGGATTGGACATGTGAAGCACTCGGAAGGTAAAACCGGTACGAACTGTTTATTATACACGTTATTCCTGCAAATTTACTTTTCTTCCTACAATGCACACAAGTGTTGTATTGTCTGCTTCTTTTCTCGATTATGTTACGTCGAACACACACACATTCCACTATGAACAGCAAAAATGGGAAATTGTTGTTTTGGTTCTGCTGGTGATGATTACTGCATGTCTTGTGACAACCTTGAATGATAAAACTCGCATGGTTCAGTCTTCTTCGTGATATTATGTTGTTTCCGGTCGACAAGTATTCATAAATAGAAATAGTCCAATACTTCATGCATTCATATTAATGTATTCCACGATCTGCACATGTGACACAATGCGTGCGTGCGTGAATTGTTATTAACGTCCTAAACGAGCTAAAGAGCTTCTAAGGAAGGGACCTACAGCTTTACGTGGGTTGCGACCCACATGAGTCCCCACCGGGAATCTAACCCGGGCGGGACCCCTTTGTTATACGTAAGCGAGCGTTACCACTCACCCACAGGGGACACGTGCAACAATGAGTGGCATATCTCAAGCTTCGACATTCGTTTCAAAATTGTACAAAACCGCCTTCTGTCTTGGCCCTCTTCACTCGTTCTTTGAACTCGGGATTTAACAATTGCGTTCGGTCATACCCTAGGCTCACTCTCGGAACCAGAAACACACTTCGAAACTACATACTACTGTATTTGTTATTTATGGCCATTACGTATCTGAAGCTCCGGTCGGGATAGATAATTGCCCACGATTTGGAAAGCAACGGCCCTGGCCTTACAGCAGGTATCTCAGCATTTGTCTGGTGAGAATGACCTACACCAGTGAAACTTTCCGTCACGATGTTCGCTTGCAGTAGGGTTCGGACACACATACCGCGCGGCAGGCAGACACACAAAGCGCTTTATTCATTTTACATGTCACTCAATTACGTTCTCTGTTAATGCAAATAGCGTACATCGCAAACACAAATACTACATTCCTGTCTGGAATGATATGTGTGACTTTTTTCCATAGTATGTACTTAGGACAGTCTACTACAAATGTGTTTCAGGTGCACCCAGTAGAGTTGCAGAAAGTCAAGAGTTTAGCTGCATGGTTTGAATGGATGCCAGTTGTTTTCCGAGCAACCCAGCGTGGTTTGGTAACAAACTTTGATTATTATGTAACATGAATAGAGTCCAGTCACATTTTGCACAATGATTCTCGGCTTAATACTACTAATATCATTTGTTACTCACACAGATCAATAATAAGACAACGTTTTGTACTGCTTTTGAGTGCTTCACATGTACGTAGAACCCTCAGCAAACCAACTATCTTTCATGTGACATTTCAAAAACGTTATACACTTGCAACTTGTTTACTGGTAGTTTTGTAACCACTCATAGCAACCCCACAATTCTCCATATCTTTGATTCTGTTTGCACTTTCGAAGTGGCACAGACGAATTCTGCTTTAATATTACATACTCTTTCCTTTCCAGCTCATTTTCCTCACTTCCTTTGCGGAATCCCTTGCGCAATTGTTCTGGAGTTTTGATTTTGATATCTTTGGATACAACGCATATGACTTTCTTTATGAAATTCCACGCCGCCTGTGTCACGGCCATGCGTCTTTGTGCTATAGCGTCTCAAAGTTCCGTGCCTCCAAATTTCCCACGCCCATAACTCGTAAAGGACGCCGCTTTGCGATTTGTGTCCATATAGTTTTTTTGTTTGTTTTGATGTCTACTTTCAACTCCCAAACGCTGTCATAGGAATTACGGAACACCCTATATATTTACCTATTACGCATTTATTTATCTAAACTATTTTTTGCGACTAGATTCGTTTCTTTGTTTTGTAGTCTTTCTGTCCCAAGTTTGTTAGGGCTTTCGAGGTGACTAGGATGGAAAAGACTGTGAGTGGTTAAAATTTTTTTAGTTTTGGAAAGTAAGGAATTCTGGGACGTGGTTGCTGGAAGACGTAGAAAGGATCTTTTGGCCTCCTGGTGTTCTTCTATGAACTATTAGTGTTGATTAGTGTTTCGTCTGAAGAATATGTTTTTAGAATTGAAACTGTAATGCTTGATGTATATTTTTAGGATATCATAAAGTGTAATAATATTTTCAGCCTGTTTTAATTAAATTAATTTTTACTGACTTCCATGGCTCTTATCGTTTACTCAAATTGGCAGTATAAACATTCCCTATTAAATAAAATTGAGATAAATTCCATAATATTTTTCGTCAGGCGTACTGTGCCACGTGATAAGAAATAAAATGATCAGAGGTTATATCATTTAATATAAGAACGGGAAGTGTTTGTGATATTTCACTCTATCTGCAAAACCACATGCAAGTTTCTTCATTTTGTTGTAATTTTGCTCTCATAAATCTGATATGTAATGTGTCAAATCACACAATATGGAGTAGATATTATAAACTGATATGTTGCAAAGTTTAAATCTTTAATCAATCGTTTCAATAGGAAGTTTCAACCTATTCTTAACCTTCCTAGTCTCTCACACTCTGCAAATGAAATCAGTGGCAATGATCCATGAATGTGTAAACCACAATTTAACTTAATTTAATTAGGGGATTTTCACAACATTTAGTATTGTCTAGGTGTAAGTATAATTCAAACATGTATTTACCTCTTTCTCTGTTTCCTTTATTTGTTTTCATTTTTGCTTCATCAGTCCTCTACGTACTGAAACTCGAACCGGTCAAATCGTCGAAATTCATATCGTCGAAAATCAAAAACGGTCATAACGTCGAAAGAATTAGACAAATCGTCGAAAGAAACGGTCAAAGCGTCGAAAGACATGGTCAGAACGTCGAAACGTTAAACGGTCAAAGCGTCGAATGGCATACCGTCGAAAATAAAACAAAACGGTCATAGCGTCGAAAGAATTGGTCAAATCGCCTAAGAAACGGTGAAAGCGTCGAAAATTAAAAACGGTCAAAGCGTCCAAAAGCACATCGTCGAAATGCAAAATCTTTCATAACGTCAAAAGAACTGGACACATTGTGGGGGGAAACGGTCAAAGCGTCGAAAAAAAAGGGTCAAAACTTCGACAGGCATATCATCGAATAATGAAAACGGTCATAAAGTCGAAATAATCCGGCAAATCGTCGAAGAAAACGATTAAAGCGTCGAAATGAAGAAATTGTTAGAGCGTTCGGGAGAAAAAAAAATGACCGCTGAAAGGGGAAAAAACACCCACTGAGTAACCGGAAGAAAAGTCTAACTCATATTAATATATCTCTTTAAAAGTTATATTGTTACGATAATAAGCTATATAAAACTGTTAATCGCAATGCTTTTTTCTTCTTTACGGTAGAGTTATAAGGAATATTTGTGTTTTAGAGGAACTTGATTAATGATTAGTAAAAGTTTGAGGATTCTTATTTTTCCTGATATGTTGAATTTATTACTGAAAGTTTCTTTGAAAGGAAAATATAAATTATATTGTACCATTTAGAGATGTATAATAAATTATATTAACATGTCTATTAACTTAATAATGTCTACTACATAGACTTATGAATAAATTTAATTGATATGAAAGAGAAATACATTTCCAAAATAAAAATTTCCATTACATCAGCTTTCAAATAAGTTTAATAAATATGAAAGAAATTATGATTTCAAAACAATAAAATTCATTACATAATACTAAAAAGTAATTTAATCATATATAATAAAAATGAATGGCACGATGCTTCTAGCCACATAACGCCAAAATTACTTGACTAATGGCATTGATTTTTCGTACATAAGTAGATTATCGTTCCTGTTCCTGTTCATGAGCTGGTATTATAGATTTGAAGAAATTCAGCTGGAATTTGCTTTTCTTACCCTTGTACCCACTCTATTAACATTATTCAGAAAGCATTTCATAAATTGAATCGGCAGTTTGAAGAAGGCAATAAACGCCAAAAATGTGAAAATCTACTTTATGCCGGATTTGATATCTGGAAGGGATGGTGCATCTATATAATACACAAATAAAGCAAAAAAAAAAAACATTAGTAAAGCCTTCAAAAATATGTGCGAAATAAAAATGGGCTAAACTAGCGTAGCAGCTATTTTTCACTGCCACATGGGATAAATTGTTATGACTGCTACAAACGATGAAAAATAGCAGTTACAAGCTTAGCTGCTACTTTTCTCCGAAGCTTATTAATGGTAAAACGCATTGTGCGCTGTTTTCTAAACAAACGTAACTGCTGGGAGAGCGGAACAAAATTGCAGAGACTTGTCTGCAGAGAGGAAAACCATGACGTGTGAACACTACGTAATTACTAGCGTCTGTTACTCGTGTACTGAATTTATATAACGAGTTCTCAGAAAGCACTGAGTGATAGTTGGCCTTGCAGTAATGCATAAGCCGTTGGAGTTGTAATACAGTGGTCCCTTGTTCGATACCAGTTCATCGCAAGCTTTTATTTTTGAAATGGTTTATATTTTAAAAAGGTTATTTTGAAATGTTATTGTTTAATTTGTTTTATAACTTTATTTGCATTTATCGTTTTTTGTAATATTTTCCGTTTAATCTGATTATGTAGTCCAATTCAGATTTAACAAAATGGTAATAGAAAATGGATAAGGAATTAAACTTGGGATTCAGTGGTCACGGGTTCGGTACACCTTCACCTAAAGTTTTTTTTTTTTTAAGAGAAACCTTTGTATTTTGTAATTTCGAAGGAAAGCTCTGGTCTTGCGATTAGACTGTTTCCTTCCATTGAGGCAATGAAAATATTACGCACATTAAAATTTCCATAAAATTCACATTGTATAGAAAAAATATACCAGCAATTTGAAGAAATGAACAAACGCTATTTTTTCTTGCTAAAAACGCTCCTCAATTATACCCTCCTATCATAAGGTAGAAGAAAAGAACGATAGCTAGTTATAGCATGATTTATCTGGCCTTGGAAATATTAGTCAGTTTGAAGAAGGGAAGAAGACATTAGCGTCTCAAAACAAGAAGGCCTATTCCCGAATGGAGGAGTCTTAGAAAACACGATTCAGTCGGGTGTGCAATAAAAGAGAACACCATTCGTGACGTTACCAAACTTCTACGTGCCCTTGGTCACTCATTTTATTAAATTTCCGAATGCGTTAATATAATAATAAGAATAAGAATAAGTCACAGCCATATTCAATCCACTACTGGATGAGGCCTCTCCCCGAATGGAGGAGTTGGTCTACTGGTCCCACGCTGACCAGACGGGTTGGGAGAGCTCTCGTACACCGGAATCGAACCCGGGACCGCTCGTACTGAAGTCTAGCGCGCTACCGACTAGGCCACGCAAGAGCTCAATGCGTTTATATATATGTGTGTGTGTGTGTGTGTGTGTGTGTGTGTTTGTGTTTGTGGGTGTGAAAGGAGAAACGTTTCTTTTAAAAAAAGACAAAGAAAATCTCACTATAATTCGATCTTGGATTCTCCGTATTAACTTTACGACATGTTACCAATCCACTTAATTTAAGATTGGAAACTGTCTGCTTGTCAGTCTCATTTACGGTGAAGTAGTAATGCGCCTGTGGGAGAATGATCCCGCCGTAATAGGAGTTCCTTGTATTTCAGACACTACTACAGGGCACTTGTGACTAGCGACAGGTAGAGCGCATTGTGAAAACACGAGTTAATCGTGCGTGCAATAAAAATAATACC
>JAGDQP010018765.1:0-35974 GCA_022664845.1 Lepisma saccharinum
TATATATATATATATATAGAACGGACAATAATGGGTCCAAAGTTCTTGACCAATTCTTTGTCCCTTTTCTTTTGTAACAGAAAAATATTGTTCCAACTTGAGCACATTTCTCTCGTAGCCAGTCCTTCTGCCATTTTTCACGTCCACTTAAAAAGTGCTTGCTGAAAGTCTGAAACAGTGCTCTAGAAATTTTTCCATCTTCATCTTTCTTAGTACTTATCTACTTCTTTCATTACTCTGGAACTTCATTTTCTTTCCTAGTTCATCTGAGTAGTATCATTCTCCATCGAAATACTTAATTACTTGCATTATTCCCCCCGCCTCCTATCGCCAGCTGCTTTCCTCGAGTGTTTTCTTTAAGATAAGATAGTGTATCTTTAAGATAAGTTGTGTATTATATCTGTGGGGTATTATTTTGATTCGTAATGTGAGATAGACTACTCACAAATAATTTCATATTTCAATAGCAAATAATTAATTTAGAAAACCTAACTTAGTTCCTTGTCATTGTTAAACATAGTGAGTAATTCAACTTCTTTTTATGAGGAATATAACCTTCTTGAATCCAATATATTTTGATTGCTTATATGCCCATGTATTGAGATTTACCAGAGACACAAAGTTATTCGTAACTAATTATTGAGGTAGCTGTAATTAATATATCGGGTTGGGTTGGAGATGGATCTTAAAAAAAAAAAAGGGACCCTGAATTATTGAAAGTCAGGCATTAATAAGATAACGTTTTACTTATGGCGCGCGCACACACACACAATCAACTGCAAACCTAAGCGAACCTTTTCAGAGGAAATTAGTCTCGTTCCATTTAATTCAAAAGCCTTCTAGGATAGATCGATACATACGCGCACATATAGATGAATAAAACATAATTAAAAAAAATTGAAGAAATAAAGCTTGCTACACTTTTTTTTTTTTTTTTTTTGTCGTTTAGCCCCTTTTCCGTTCCAATAATCGAAGGATCAGAGACAAGAAAAGTAATGTCAGGCCGTAATGTGTAACCACTTTCGGTTCAAATAAAGGAATTATTTTATATTCGCATGATCGAAATTCATTTCCCAAGGAGCTATATCCAATTGAATTCGGTTTCGTACGGCGGCCAGCCGTGTCATTCAGTAAACCGATGCAATTTCCAGTGATTGTTGTTACCTTTGCGAAAAGTTTCTAAATTAATTTTTCTTGACGTTATCAGCGGAGATCTTTTCTTTAGAAAGCCTTTTTTTTTTTTTTTTTTATTCTACAGGTTGTGAACAAAGATACCTTCATATATCGGCAATTGTAAACACGCAAAAGTTTCTCACGCTGTATTATTACTATTATTTTCATTCGTGCTTAACAATAATTGGAGTGGTATCTTTGCCGACGCATGGGTTGGTTACTTTTGTTTCTAATCAGTGCACTGTCGGCAGTTTGCATGTTGTGACTCAAGTAGAAAATACAGATTTGAGTCGTGGGCTCCATAAATTGCTCACTTCCTTGTCAACTGTTCCATGAATTGTGTCAAATCGACGTGTATTGATTTATTCTAATATCGTAATGTAATGAAATTAGCTATAATCCTCATTACGTAATTGTTTTCATTTTATAATTCTGCTTTTTGTGCTGAAAAGTGAGAGTACATTATGTATTTATTTTTGTTGAAAATGCACTATACTGACAGTACGAGACGTACAAACGTTGATTTTAGGACTCTAAAGGTGTGTTTGAAGTAAGGATTTCCACAACACTGTTTCAGAGGAGCGCGGGATTTAAGTAAAACCTAGTACAAACCCTATGAATTAAGTTTTATCAAAGAGAAACACGCGATGTCGATGCTGGATATCTTGGCCCAAGGAGATGTCCAACCCTTCTGGCTTAGATGAGGCTTTGAAAATTATCAATAGATGTCTGAAAGGATCTTCAAAACCTTGATCATTTCTAAATCTCTTGCACTGATTCAGCAACTCATCTCACCAGACCGGCCTGAACCAAAAGTTGCCTAATGGCCTTAAATAAAAATTCAAATTAAGAATTCAACTCACCAGACGTACATTACAACTGCATTACGTTCATATCGAAAAGTTAAAATCGAACAATGTCCATATCGATTTTGTTTCTTAAAATCTAACATGGTTCCTATCGGAAAAACATTGGAAATCGAGTATAATTGATATCAAAGTATTATTGGAAGGCTAATATCGTTCGTATCGGAAAATTATTAGAAATCTGCTATTGTATATGTCGAAAAATCGTTAAAATCTGATCGTTCATTCCGTGAAACTGTTGCTAATCGAATAAGTTCATATCGAAATATCTTAGAAAATCGACCATAACAAGTATCTTTCGATATCGTTTTTCCATATATAAATTGACTGATATTCGATTAAAGTAAGTCCACATGACAGGTTCAGCTAAGGACCTTGTAGTGACCACTCAGATACAAGTGTGAATCTTCAGTATATCAGGGTTGGTTGGTTGGTTTAAACCAGGTGGTTACAAAAATTGTTATATTAAAAAAAAGAAGAAAAAAAAAGCCACAACTAGTGGGAACTTCATGGTGACGATTCCACATATTGAACCATCTGCATTAATTTTATATCATTTTCGCCTTGTAATCAAGGGTTCAATTCTCGATGGGGCCAAAGAATTTCTCTAAAGTGCAAACCGAGTAGTGGTTCGTAAGCAGTAGGTTTTGTCCTTCATAACTTTGCTGTTACATAGGGACGTTAAGCCTAAACAAACGAAACGAAACCAAACTGTATCTTTGTTTGCCTGAATGCCTGTTGTTTCATTGAGAAGCCAAAGTTTGATAGAAGTTGACAACATTTATCAACTGCATCCAGGGACGTACGCAGGGGGTATGGTCCTGAAGGTCCAGACCCCCTCCGAAATTCTAAAATTTTTAAATCCACTTCAATTTTACGCAAAATTTTCGGTATTTTCTGTAACATACTGAATTTGGACCCCCGCAAAAGCACTGGACCCTTCCCTCACCGAAATAAATTTCTGGGTATGTACCTGACTGTATATGTAGCTTTATCACAGAAATATTGGCTTGAATTGGACTTTTTAGTTTCTAATTTTCTTGAATGATATCTACATACTAAATTTGTGATTTTAAAATTCCATTATTTGTATAAACGTCTCTTTTGGCGTACTGCGTCCCGGGTTCGAGTCCAGATGGAGGACAATTTCTCTCAGGTGTAAACCGAGTAGTGGTTCGGATTCCACTTTAAGAGGGCTCCTCGCTCCAACCCTCTCATTTATAACATTTTTCAAAATATTAAAAAAACTAAGAGTACTATCAAAAATATAAATTCATAGCGCACTAGAACTTACGAATTACTATGGACTGCAATGGACAGCGATCTCGAGATCGTGTCCATTGACGAGTGATATGTTTTCAAAGATTATGACGTCATTATTTAATTGATGTCTGAGCACTCATCAATCGACAAGATTTCGAGATCGCTGCCCATTGCATTTCATAGTAATTTGTAAGTTCTAGTGCGGTATGAATTTATATTTTTGATAGTACTCTTAGTTTTTAAAATGTTTTGAAAAATGTTGAAAATGGGGGGACTGGAGCAAGGAGCCCTTTTAAGCTGTAACTGTAGGTTCCGTTCTTCATAATCCCGCTGTTGCACAAGGACATTAAGGAGAAACAAACTTATTTCTATCCATATATAATATAAATAAGCAAAGTATTTAAACAAAAAAAAACTGGTTTTTGCCAACCCTGGTTTAGATGAAATTTATAGCGCTGCAGAACATACACAAAAAGCTTTTTATTGTAATATCATTGTTCATACGACACTATACGAATTAATATTGGAGTATACGACAAAAACTTATTATTAAAATTTATCATTGGGAAAGAAGACTTTTAGTATTACTCGTTGGCTTTCAAAATTGTATAATTATTTTCTTGGAACGTAAAACTTGCTTGTTACAAGTTTTTTATTCTTTGTAAAAGGTATAAACGAAACGGAATAAAGTACAAGTGGCTAGATTATACTAATAATAAAATACTTCATAACATGCATTCTGGCCATGAATGATAGATAATAATACAGTACGACATGTACATAAGTGACATTGTATTTTATTTGCCTGTTTGCTTATAAGCATATTGTTATATACACAGTGCAATAATTGTCCATGTGAGTAACAATATTACATATGATTTTCCATTATCTTCCTTCATGATTCAAGCATAAGTTTTAATTGAACTTTTTTCCATGTATAGCCAAAGAAAATGATAGGGGGTTCGCGGGAGGGAGATAAGAAAAAGAAGTCTGAATGACTAAGTGTAGTGTTAAACAAAGCGTGGAAGATTGGAGGATTACATTAATTACTTAAGGCATGCCATAACAGAAAATGTGTACAAAATATCTTGTTCGTCTTTTCATATCAAAGAGTTGTAATGCTGTTAGGCTTCCTACGTGACTTGGTGTACTGACAAGAACTTAAGTGCTTTGTAATTTATTACGTGCATGCCTCTTATACAGCCCGTTTGCTTTGTTCTTGCCATTTCATACTCACTATTGTATATGTCTTCCATATATATATATATATATATATATATATATATATATTGTTATTCGTTAATTAAAGAAAACGGATGCGTTTTTCTTTATTTGTCTGTGTTTGTTGCGTATAAAACAGCTTAATTCCAGAAGATAATGCAACAAAATTGGAAGTCATTTTTTTTTCCTAGCGTCACTAAACCATGAAACGAAATTGTCGGTAGTCTCCAGCAATCAGGAAATCTGCAAGCACATTAAAGAGTTCGTTAAAAAAAAAACTTTTTTAAATAGTTTTCTCCTAAATTTTACACTTAGTATGACAAGGAAGATTGCTTTCTGCACACTGGATAACGTTTCAGTTATTGAAGAAGCAAGATAGCCAACGTGTTGCTCGTGTTCTAGATTTGAATATCTCGAGAGATTGGATCGGTGAATACACATCATCTTCAAATCTATATTAAGGGGTAACACCAGTGTATTTTGGCGCCTTTTCCATTGTACGGCGATTATTTAAACACAAGCGCAAGAAAACAGAAGCCAGTCAGTTACGCTTTCATGAAATAAAAACACGCATTTACGAAACATTGGCATAAAGTCTAAACCACTAAGGCATCCTAGCGTATCACAGCAATCTAGGGACTAAATATTTGGGACTGATCCAGCAAGGTATTCAACACCGAGTAAGATCCAAAATAATGGCATTATGGGCACGCATTTCGTAAGCTGGAGGATAAAAGTTAATAAACACGGTTGATATGCAAGCTATGAATGTTTTATTAGCAGTTCATCTGTTTCAGATAACGAGCCACCACTGGTAAATACAGGTACAATTCCTTGTATACAGTGAACATCCTTACAACGAAATTTCCGTTACAACGAAGTTCTTCGAAATTCCCTCCGAATTCTTGTTCTCCAATACAGTGTTCATTACAACGAATTTTCGTTATATTTTCCCTGTAGTTGTTTTGGGATTCATTGTAATCATACCTTTCAGAATTATATCCAATAACTTTGTCCTTGGGACGTCATTTTCATCCACTGGAAGACGATGGCGAACCACCATCGGTTCATCTTGCCCAGAGATCTTTGTTTCAGGACTTGCCTTGTGGCAGAACACCCATCATCATCGTTGTCTCCAGGGTTAACAGATCATTTTTTTAACAGTAGAGGACAGTAAACTGCGGATTTTTTTCTTCAATGGAGAACAACTACGTAAGCTAAGATTAATATATAACTATGGCTACCTTTCATTTAAAATCCGATAAAGAAACTAACGAACAGAAAAAATTCCTACATTCAAATGTTAGTTTTTACAGGACAAATTACACAGAATTTTACATTTTATATCTTCTTATCAAGTAATAACATTTAATGAAAATGGAAAGTGGTTACCAAACGATGAACTATTTGCTTGATATTTCGGTAACAAACATTTTATTAAAATTAAGAATTTGGATGACAGAAGTACGAATATGTACAATTTTGAACTTTTTTTACCTGGGCACTAGAGAATGGAGGACATTTCAAGATATTTAGAGAAGCAGGGAGGACAGGATAAATAGGAGGGCGTCTGGTAACATTGCTCTCCCGAAAGTATCTGGATATAACCTTGATTTATTACAATTAATATTACTTCAGCAACAATAGTACCCTTATTAGAATTATCCAAAAATATCAACCTCACTGGTATTGCATCTTATTAGTAGGTCGGATTATGTTTTGAACGTTTTTGTTTATTTCTAACTCCCCTGAAGTTAGCATTTTATATATTTATCACATTAGAAATTGAAAGGTGTGAATCATGAGAGTTGAACTCTTGTCTGCAGAAATGAAACTATTTAGTATTTACGCCGAGCTTAATCACATGAATATAAAACTTTTACTCAATGCATACGTGGAACAAAATGGACATTTCCATCAGGGTGACTATTGTTAAGTTTGAATTTAAATTTTATTTATGGTCTTTAGGCATCTTTAGGGACTGAGTGAGTTAGGGGAGGGAAAAGATGCGAAAAAGTGTCGACCAGGACCGAAGTTGAAGGTATCATCCCGGCATTTGCCTGGTGTGGATGAAGAAAAACCTTGGATTGTAGGGTTGAATTTAGTAAATGTCCACCCGAGACTACAGCATGTTTCCAGTTTGCGTAACTGTCCTCTGTACCCGAAGTTTTGGTGTAGTTGCAATCATGAAATTACAACAAATTCTTTGAAAATCTTTATTCTAATATGCAACTATTTTGTTCACAGTTTGTTTTTTTAAGTGCGTGAGCAACATTTCGTCTTAATATCGTATACATTTTATCTTATGCTTTTGCAACGGAGAGATTGCATTGTACTAGATGCATGACGCTGTTCGCGTGAAGCAAGCGCGTTCTGAAGTTTTCGCTGTGTGACTTCTCAATTATGTAACTTTTCAACAAGGTTGTACGACAGATATTCTTGACAAGTACGCTTTCTTGTAGAGGTTAAGAGATGGACTTGGCACTTTGCCATTAGTTTTCTCCAACTTGTCGTGGGTATAGTCTAGAAATTTTCTTTCTTTTTGTTTATTTACTTGCGTCTTGCTTGTCTAGTTTTTTTTTGTTTTTTTATTCCCTTGCAAAACGTAACCAACATTTTCTTCCATGTACTTCCTCAATATTTATTTTAATCAGTAATATTGAGATACGTGAACATTAGTTGTTTGTTAATGTTACACAATACAAATAGATAGAATAACTTCGGTTTATGATTTAAATAAATATTATTTTATTACTTTTTTTACTATCACAGTAATATTTCCCATCTTTTAGTACAATAATTCTCATCCAAAGCACTGCGAATTAAATCAATGGTCTCTAGTTTGATATTAAGACTGTCAAGAATTCTCGTAAAATAACGATCGTTTTCTGACATAGAAGGGTGGTAGGATTCCAGAAGGAGCACAACCTAGCAGATATCGCGAAATTTATTTTCTTTGGAGACTAACTAATACTGTAGTTATTTTTAATTCATTTATTAGCGTTCTATTTTAACATCAATATGTGTTACAGGTATAGAATTTGTCAGTAATCAGTTTACAAGCTATAAGAAAGATAAATACTGTGTGAAAATGAAAATTAGAACTCTAATATACAATAATAATACAAATACAATAATAATAAATAATACAATAATTTGCATATACATTAGTATAAAGTAATATAAGTATACAGGTAATAATGATTACTTATACATTGACAAACTGTGTTGTTACCAAATTTTTTACTTCTAAACGTTTTGAAAATTCGTGACATGATCTCTTCAATAGTATAAAAGAAGCTTGCAATTAATAGTTTACTTACACTATTCTTGAAAATTTGATCTGACCTAATATTTACAGGGTGCAGCAGACAAACATAGAAATGAACGTTTTGCAGTAAACATAGAAATTACACCAGGTTGTTCGGAGGAAACATAGTCGAAATGCACAATTCAGTCCTTCCTGCCTTCTATTGAACGGGGCCAATGGAACGGTGCGTAGTAGCTGTTGAAGGTTACAACAACAGACAGCCTTCACGCCATGTGAAGTGTAGCTGCAGGTGTCATAAAATTAGTTACAGTGCTCGTGCAACGTGTTGAACATATACATGTCATGTATATATATATATATAAACAAACTACCCCCATTGGCCTAGTCGTTAGCGTGTCTACGGATTGAGGGGTCCTGAGTTCGATTCCCGGCACTACCAAGGATTTTTTTCACCAAGGCGTGTGGGTCTGGAACGGTGCCCACCCAGCATCGTGATGCAGTTGGGGAGCTGCTATGAATAAAAGATAGTGACGATCACAGCGAGAGCTTAGGCTTTCCTGTCCCAACCCATCTGGTCAGCGTGGAAGCAGTAGACCAATCTCCTCCCTCCGGGGAGAGGCCTCATCCAGTAGTAGATTGAATATGGATGTATATATATAGTGTGTTGGAAACTAGTCTCCAAGGTGAGAAAAGTAGAGAGCACGCAGATGAAGATGGAATAATGGCGATTTAAATGCATATGTGGAGGCGAATACACATACCACTGTCAGGGAACTTACCTGATAGTTAAACAATTTCCAGTCGTGTAGAAAATAGGGAAAGTAAAAAAGAACAAATAATATAGGCCTACAACTTAGTACGTGAGTTGACTGAGCGAGCGTGAGAAATCTCAGCTGGTGGGCTGAGCTCCTAGTCGATGTTCACGATCGTACTGTAATATGTGATAAGAAGTAAATTCGGTACAACAATCGCAAGCAATGTGAGCAGTAGTTCGGCGTTGTCCACAAACACTTTCCAAAGCCGGGACAGCACTGGCTGTTTCCTCCTGGTGAAACCATCACCGCTATCACGTGCTGTGCAAGAATGGACAGAATGAACCTGCAGTCGTGTAAAAAGCAATCGTCATTGGTAAATAGAAAAAAAGGTTCCTTCCTCCGTTATTAGCAGCCAACGTTACACCTCACCTGGCTAAAATTACGAGACAGAAATTGAGTGACTTAAAGTATGAAGTATTCCATGCATCCTCCATATTCCCCATACTTAGCACCAATAGTGTAAGTGACTTTCAGAACGACAGGATGTTCAGAAAGAGTGATAGTGCAGAAAGTGCCTTCCGGTACATTTCTCCACAGGAGCCAAGTTCATCAGGGATGGGATTGAGAGCCTTGTGAATCGTTGGCGTGATGCGTCACTGTAGACGGAGAATATTTAGAACGAAGCAAAGTAAGTTACTCCACTCCAAAACTCAATAGTAATGTGAAGTACAAGAATGGCCATTTCTTTCTGAATAACCGCGTGTTAGATTATTGTGTAAGGACTGTTGTGAAATAATAAATTTCTTCGACTTTGGGAAGACAGTTTACTCCCGCTCCGTCTTGAAGGAGTAAAATAAATTACTGAGATATGGTTTTGTATTATGTTGTTTGCCCATCATTTATTCTGCTCTTTGAAGACTGGGATAAGTATTCGAAACGTAAGAATTCATACTTCATAACAGTAGTAAAAAGTTCTATTTTGTACTAAGGAACCAACCATTGTCCATTGATGTCTTTTCAGACTAGAAACTGTATATATCCACAACACACTTGCCGTCACCATACACTTCAATCTGTTGGATGCTATCAGTCATTTGTTTTGATGGTACATTTTCCGTTTTTTTTTAAATATATCTAGCTTGTTTTTTTTTGTTTTTTTTGTGTGTGTGTGTGTGTGTGTGTTCTTTAACTTCTACAATTTACTGTTGCGATACTTCGTTGTGAGCCAAGAATTGAAATAGTTTTTCACCTTCAAATTGCACAAAACAATTGCCACTGGATTGGATTCCTACATGTTGAATAGTTACACTGGGAAAACGTGCGATCTGGGTTTGGTTCCTTGTTTATTCAGTGACCATTTCTTCATTCATCGTAGATGATAATTAGTTTTACACAAACACCAAGTGATACGAGGACATTTTGTGTAGCTCTGGCCTGTGCAGAACTATAGTCATACTTTATTGATGATGAAAGCTGAGCAATTTATTCATTCCACTTCTTGTGGGAATCTCCATTTGCACGTAGAAAGCTCTTGAACTAAAAGTTTTTTCATTCGGTGTGGAATGTCTCTTCTATTGACAGGAGGAGAGTATGGAGTGGTCAGAGAAACTCACTTGACACAGGGCCTACACAGAATTTGGTCGTGTCGCCTTGGAGCTTAATTGGTAGAATACCCGCTTAGCAATTGGGAGACAAGAGTTCAATTCCCCGCCGTGATAGGAGATAGGTTGATCTGCGCGTTCCATTTTTTCCCTCTAGTTTCTACGCACAAAATACCACCGGGAAATACACAATAAATAATTTTGTGAAATGATGGGTGTGGCGGTCGAGTGAGAAAGAATAGCACTTTATTATGTCAATCAAAAAGAGAAGTCTTCCCACGTTTTTTCCCCCTGTGGATGCAGCTTACATGCTTACATACACACACGCCTAGTTGGTAAGAAGCATGTTGTTGGATTGGGTTGAGGGTTTTGACTGTCTTTAGGACCCTTTTTTTTTATTTTGTTAACACAAACTTGTAGTGAAACAGGAAGAGTAAAAAAAAAATAGCAGTGAATGGACTGGTCTTATCGTATCAGGTTGAGGGAGGGGGAATATTAGTGGTCTTTAAAAAAAGCAACCAGTTTTTTCACGTGACTAAAATGCCTGGAGCAAGGCCACTCTCTTCTGAGGGCGTTGCTCTAACGTAATGTATTATCATCATTCCACTTTGTATATCTGTGTATGTGTATACAAAAATGCGGCGTACGTACGCATGCCCCCTCCCTCCCTACATGTTCTCACATGTTTCACACAATTGAATCTTCTCCATCCTCCAGGCACTTACCTTTTGGGCCCTTTTTTCCTTTCCTTTTTGCGTCTTCAGTTGTGCTTTAGTATTGCCATGTAAGGAACTGAACTTCTTACAGACTACGAAAACGAGCCAATGAGAATCATCTTATTTAGCTGACGTAGCCGTGGTTAACTGTAGTAGCTGTAAGAAATTACTAATCCCTGAGGGTGAGAATTTATGGTAACTGTAATGAAACTGCTTCTGTCTTTCTTTCATTTTTCATTAATTAAACACTAAAGTGGAAAGCTTCGCTTATCATATACGGATATAGTAAATGCACTCAATACAGTGTTACCTTGAAGCGCCCATTGATTAATCTGGAAATTTATTAACAACTTTAGAACAATCTTTTATCAGCCTTGACGTTCGTTATCAAACCTTGCGTCAAAGCATACCACTTGAAGACTTGAGAGGATTTTGTATTTTACCCTTCTCGCCAAGCTAAAGGTGTTAAACTTCCGTGTGTACCCATGCTTACCAAATGGTTCAAATTTAAATATTAACACTTAAAAAAAAAAAGTTTGTTTTGAGCTTTTAAAATCATTAATGAGGAGTAATGCATGAATTTAGGCCAAAGCCTGTCAGAAGTCTGGGGGATCGTCCGGAGAAATGAATGTGGAAGGTCCTAAGTCAGCAACGCTGCCTGTCACTAGACACAGGTAGTACTTTGTGTCAATAACTTCCTTACTTGCGTCCTGCATAGTTCTTACTCGAAGGCGTGCGACTAGACTGTTACATCGGATTAATAATAAATATGCAAACAAAGCTTAAAAACGATTTAACGCTCAAATTCTTATATAAAAAAGGTAGGATATATTATCTTTCTACTGTCCTTTCAAAAGAAGACGCGTGAGATAATTGAAGACCTGATTCGGATTAGGGCCCCAAGTCCACATTTTACCGATTGTGATTTCTGTATTGATTCTGGTGCTTTACATACCTACTGATATCTGTGTCTAAAAGGGGATCTCAATTCCTGCTCCACATCAAAATGTATCATTAAAATCCATGAAAGGAGTTGGGCCTTTCTTCAGGCCACTGTGCGAAAAAATCATTTCATGGGCTTGGGCCCTTTTCCGAATCACGTCTTCAATTGTTACTTAACTGCAGGCACCGACAAAGAGTTGCCTCCATGATGTTGAGGTTAGGTGGTGGTATTACCGCCGATATACTTAATTTTACTTACAGGATTTGTATCATTTTTGCATTACTTACTTTCAGAACTTCATGATCACATGACAATATAGTATTGTACTATCTACTTTCGAAAAATACCATGGCTGAATTGTTGAAAGTTGTTGATGAAGTAATTCAAGGCAGCAGACTTAAATACGAGACTGTTATCTCTGATAACTAGCGAGTGTATTTTTTTTTTTTCTTTAAGTAAGCAAAGTATCTGGACAACACCCAACCACCTTTAACCACCTGTCTGTTTTGTGAATTTTTAAGATGGCTAGTTAGAGGCACCCACTATAATAAAGCAGAATCCTAGGATCCAAATTTAGATAGAAGGCATTGGAAGAATGTAGTTACCTTTTTTTTCTGTTCTTTACTTTTCTTTTGTGGAAGAGTTCACGCACGCGTTTGCGGGAGGGAAAGAAGGTAGTTGTCATGAATTTTGTCTTGCTTTCACCCTCCACATCCCCTCCCCTGGTGTCGTCTCCTACTTCACGGCAAGAGAGTGTCTCCTCCTCATCTCGCCGAGTCTAATGGACCAGCTCGTGGTGGCCTTGTATCACGTGCTTCTCTCAATCAGTCTCGCGCGCATCGTTGTTCTTTTTTTATTTTTACTCTCTCTCTCTCTTTCTTTCTCTCTCTCTCCCATTATCCTCCCCTCCCTTCAATCTCCTTTTAAAACGCGTGACACGCTACTACACTTCTTGAAGTGCTCGCAGTCTGTTGAAGATTTCTCCAGATTCAGAGACTACTGATTTTTCTGTTCGGAGGATAGCTTGCTCGTGCAAAGTCATCGATTCCCACAAGAATTTTCTAAAGTTTGGAAATTTGTTTCTCGTTGCGCTCGCGTATAGGGCCTAAATGCCTCCACCATTGGACCAAATTGCACAATAATTTGTGTATATATTTCATTTGATGCCAGGCGTAGACTGTATGCTGTTTACACCTTTAGTAGTCACTGATGTAATCATATTAAGTAATAATATCTATCTCTTTACTGTTACGCATACGACAACATATACTGTTTGGTTGAATAGCCGGAAAAGTGTGTGTGTTCGTATTACAAAAGAGGTAACTTTGGAAGCATATAGCTGCCATGAGTGAACATCAGCTAGTCTCTTGTAATTAAAAGTGGCCCCTCTTTTCCGGTAATCATGTAAAGCGATTGAACTGATTGTTCTGAAATTTAGTCTGGGGGTAAAGCCACCCTTCTAATAAGGTACAGGCCCGTAGCCAAGGAAGGGGGGGGGGCTAGGGGGTTAGCCCCCTAAATTTTTCCTAGCTCCATATCAATATTTTGCATACATGTATGAAAATTAAAGGTCAAACATATACGTAGTAAAATTTTATTAATTTTCCATAGTTGCTCTTAAGGTTAATGTAAAGCAAAGATCTTCAACAAAAGATGCCAGCACTATTTCCGTATATGTCTAATGTATTTTTATGGTTGCACGAAATTTCAATGTTGCTCCTACAAATTCAAATCGCTTCATTGTTTTTATAAGCTCTTTCAACAGTGAACAAAAAAGAAATTAAAAATCGGCACGGATAGAACTCTTGAATTGGTTTGAACTTCCTTCCCTGAAAGTTAGAACTCTCTAGGCTTGAATTTGTAGGTGAAATTTCGTGCAACGTTAAAAATACATTCGGCATACACGGAAATAGTGCTGGCATCTTTTGTTGAAGATCTTTACTTTACATTGTCCTTAAATGTAGTCTATATTATTGGTACAAATGCCTATTTTTATAGAGTATATCGTATTCGATTATTTTCGAATAGAATGTACCTCTTATAAAACGAAAAATCAGTGCTTTATACATAGTTACTTTTAGAAGTACTTTTCTATAGAAAATTTCAGAAAGGTGTCCTTGACGAACCCTTACATAATTACAAATCTATTTTGGAAGTTTATTATGCGAGAAATATTACAAAATAACATTCAAACGTAAATTAACGTTTTGTGGTAATACAAGGGACATTGTTAGACGTATCGGGAGCGGTTCGGAAGGCCCATGCCAATTTTTATAAAATTAGAGAAGAATGAGATATGTTTGCGTCACCTGAAGTTACTTTCATTTACAAAGGACTATGCTCTTTCTATATAAAAATATACTCTAAAAACCATTGAAGTATTCACTTCCATAAATCACCATCAACTTAATTTCTTTGTTCAATAAAATGCGCAGCTAACACAGAAAAATTCGCTGGGATCATTAAGTCGATTCCTGTCTGGGACAAACAATTAACACTCCCACAAAAACTCGGCAAACTTCCCCTAAAATTATAGGGATGGGTTAACATATAAACGCACAGAAACACCTTAGGCACCATGGAGGTTTCTCAACTCCTTACAGAAAAAAAAAAACAGAGAAAGGTTTAAGAAAATAAAAAATAGAACAAAATTCCACACAGCTTTCAGAAACAAATAGTGCAACAAAGATTCTCCACCTACATCTTTGTATTTAGTTCAATCGTAGTTAGGTGAAATAGAAAAATGGAGAAGAGTATATCGGCCTGAAAGGACCTGTCGCCTCCAAATTTCAAGAATTGCAAATGTGAAAGTGCTAAAAATAGAAAATGTCCCAATCTCCGATTTTCGTGAAACTTTACAAGTGTATTGAGGGTTCAGAATTAGGATTTTTTTTTAAAAAAATATTATTATTTTTTTCGCCGGCGAAGGGGAAGAACACCCCTTTCAGATTTCAAGTATAGCAAAATTTGGAAGTTCTAAAACACAAAATTTCTATCTCCGATTTACTTGAAACTTTGCAAGTGTGTAGAAGGGTTAAAATTAACGGACACATATTGCTTTGTTTCGATCCAAAAACGGATTGAATGAGTAACCCCCATCCAAAGTTTAAGAATGGCAAAATGTGGAAATGTTAAACATGAATGAGGTAGATTTTTCATGTGAATAAAACAGAAGGTGTAACAGAACACACAATGCACATAAACGTAGGAATAGCCAGCAATGGCTTTGCAGGTTTACAGACATACCAAAATAAAACCAGTTGTTTTTTTTACGTATGAACAAAACAATGGAGGGGAAGGGCCTACTCTCTCTATATATTACCAGAAGTACCAGAGAAGAGTAGTCGAGCGGGTAACGTCAGAAAATTGAGAAGGTAACCTTTTCATTCATGATCCTGATCTCTCATATTTTCGTAAATCTAAAATATGCACAGTAGAACCCCGTTAATTCGTCACATATGGGACTAAAAGCATGATCGGAACGCAAGGGAGGTCGGATTATCAGAGGAGCATAAATATGTAATACAATATATTAAAGTCGTTTAAGCTCAGCGTCACGTGTTTATGCTTTTTAATTGCAATAGTGGGATGAGTACACTACACTGAAAGCCGATTTTTAGCACAAACAAACTGTCCACTTTGTAAAAAGTCACTACTTAAACAACAAATACTCTTGAAGCAAAACATCAGTACTGATCGAGTGTCACAAGCTAACTTACCCAACAAAGTACGTAGTACTGTATTTTAAGGACGAGTGCAGACATACGTCGACATTCCTCAACCTCCGCCGGAGTCTGATTATGTAAGGAGTCGAACCATCGGATTACCGATTACACGGTTCTACTCTATACAAAAATCTTTTAAACAAGCTGCCAGACGAATGCATTCTAATGCTTTCAGAAAGTAACACAGGCACTAGTTATTGTTACTGATCTGCTCTTACAAAGTAGCATAATTAGGAATTAAAATAAGAAAGCTGCAGCTTGGTTTCTTGCAAGGTTTCAAGGTACCTAAACATCACAATAATTGTACTTTACAAAAAAGGTGAAAATAATGTTCGTTGACCTGGCATTTCGCCACTGAATTCTCGAGTAAAGGTGGCATTTCGGCAAAGTGTTTTAACCACTTTATGGCATGTATTTTGGAAGACATGTCGAAATCTAGGTGAGGACAATAATAATAATAAAAAAAATCTAAATCCATATACACAGGCCCAAATGAAAAATACGTATCTCCTAATTTTAGATCCTCTGCACACTTGCAAAGTTTCGAAAAAATCGGAGATTGACATTTTGTGGTTTAACACTTCCACATTGTGTCATTCTTTTTCCAAACCGTTTTTGGGCCGAAAAAAAAAAATGCGTCTGCTAATTTTAACCCCTCTACAAACGTGCAAAGTTTCAAGAAAGGTGGAGGAGGACACTTTTAGATAATGTCCCTTGTAACTACAATACTTCAGAGTAGGTAATCCGCTGAACAATTTTGTCGATAATTCAAAATATTGGATGTGCAAAATGTTTGACCTATGAGAAAGAGAAATCTTTATATTTAAATAAAAACGAACTGGATTGTTAAGGAACGTTTGCAGCAAGAGAAAGGTTGGAAGAAAATAGGTTTCATAACTGAGTTGTATTAAAAAGAAAACTAGGCGTGTTAAGATATCTAATATTGGAAGAGGTTTTAATAATTTAACCTAAAGATCAATATTAAAATTTTCAAATTATTATTATTATTATTATTTACAGGAAACTTTCTGGTTTTCCCAATACCAAGAAGTAAAATAATAATATAATAATAATAATAATAATTGCTTATCCCATATTTTATAATGGAAAATTATGGCCCGGTAGCATAATTAGTTAGCAATTGAATTATGTCATGATTTTTCAAGTAAAATCCCGTATTCGTCTTCTTGTCTAAAAAGTGAGTGTGAAAGGGTGTTCTAGTGAGGTTCGAACCCCTAGCCATTCGTACCGAAAGCGAGAGTAACCAGTCAACTGCGGAGGACCTCATCCAGAGTTTATATACGTTAGCTCAGAGTCTGTTTTTATGTGTATGTCCGCTAAACAAATCCACCCCAACCTTCACGTCTTACAGTAGTGATTTCATAAGTACTGTTTCGCGCACCCCCAGGGGATCCTGGAAACACCAAATGATTTAGCTACTTTTGATTTCTACGATCGATTTTCTTTACTGACAATGTTTCTTTTCAGTAGTGTGTTTCTGCAGAGAAAAGTGCCGTGGTGCTACTGTGTCCCTACAAATAGATGCACGACTTTCAAAAAGTGCCCTCGCGCCGCCAGGGCTGAAGTGCACCACTGTTTCTTTTTATTTATAATTTTAAGATTTCTTTCACTGATTGATTATTTCCCTGTTGTCCTCAAGTATAGTTAAACCAAATAATTTTGTTTCAAAATTCCAGTTAGGGCTATTTAGTATGAAATGCGTGAGCTAGAAAAATTAAATCGTTCCTTGCGAAATGGGCAGGTTCACTCATCGTCTTATTGCAGTCTCCCCAGGGACACTCCTCCAGCCAATGAAACTCAATGGCAAAGCACCATCGGTTTATCTTGTTAAGGGAACACCCATCACATTTTTTTTTATCATTACGATAATTTTTGTGAGTACTTACGAATAGGAAGGAAAATACGTTTTCCCATCCTTAAGTAGTTTTAAAAATCAATAAGTGAGTATATAATCGAATCCGCGAAGTTAATATTTCATTTATTAAATAATTTTTGTGCTTAAAAAAAAAGTGAGGAGTTTTGTACTAATATTTGATAAACAGAGTTTTCCGAAACCAAGTACATAAGTTTATAATTATTATCGTTATGTAATTAATTGAACGGATCACTGGTGGGTGAGTGGTAATTAACGCTCGCTGTTTTGTCCTGGGTTCGATACCCGGTGAGAACAGACAAGTAATTCGAAGCCCATTTTAAACTTTTTAGGTCCCGTTCTTAACACCTGATAAAGCAAAGGCAACGACAAAGCACTGTCGCTTCACATTGCTCATGGGTCTTCGGGTCATTGACTTGCCTCAGTGCAGAACACCCCAGGGATTAAATTCAGGGTGTACTCGAGAGGGCTGAGCCCACATACCCAATTTCTAGGGAGGGCCTACGCACCACTTTTATCGCACGCCTTTGATGTTGTGTTTCTAGATATTGTAATTAATATGCACACAGTACGATTGTCGACAACTATGCGGTAATATTTGGTCAATTTACGAATAGGACTAGGGATTGATCGGACTGATACACGTGTTAAAAACGATCTTTGGATGAGACCCCTCCCGTCGATCGGCTTAGAATTGAATCTCTGGAACACCCATAATTAATTAATGAAACGAAGAAGGTAGTTCAACCAGTATAAGGATAGCCTTTTGGTTATTTGAACTTCTTTCCTTTTCCTTATTGATAGGAAATAACTGTCCATTGTTACGGATAAAGAAAGCGCTTCCGGATGCGGATATGAATAAAGCTACTCCGGATGAGTTGCTGACAGAAGTATATAATTGATGTTGTCTGCGAAGAGCTCTGACAGACACACGAATGCCAGTCGAGCGCGTTTATCCGTCTTGTATACAAACAAATGTGAATGTAAAAGTCGTAAGTAGGTTTTTAGTTGCAAAATTTAAGAGATGAATGCTACCATTTTGGGACCTTTGTTGTTGTTTTTTCCACTACAGTAAGTAATGGAAAAGTCACATGTAAGAGAATCTTACAATCCAATATACTATTCTTCTCCATTTGTTCAGGTAAGGAAATCTAAATTTATTAGAGCACTTTTAGTATATGTAATTGGAAACACTGTGTTCCGACCTCTCCCCCTTGCGCGATCAAGAACCGGAAAAATTCGGTGGCTGGATTGTAATAGGTTTTAATCTGGACATAGAAGCTTGTGTTGCGATGCCAACAGCGGCGACAGTTGGAATGAAAAGAGTCTGGGTCACGGATTTCTGTTGAAGTCTTCGCCAATTAATTTCGTGACGGCCCTGGCTTTAGTCGCTTTGGCTGTTGGGTAATGGCTAGGCTCTTGACAGACATGGATCTTTTTATCGTTGTGATGATACGTCGAGTGGCACGCGGAATCAGGAGGGCGGGGGAGGAAAGTGTTGTGATCGGATTCCGGAAGGACAGTTTTTTTTTTCTTCATGCTTTATCAATCATCATTGGCCACTTGAAAACATTATCTTGAACTTTGTTTCTATCGAAAGTATAGTGTGGATGCAGATTGTGCAAATTTTGTTTTTAATGATTCTTGATTGGTATAATGAAAAACTTGTTAAGGTGCGTTACGGTTCTCCTCCCCCTCTCTAGTTTTCTTTTCTGGAAAATGTGCTTACTTGGCTAGTTACATTTAATTGTCCCGAGCTAGACGTGTACCTTTTGCGCAGGTCATTAATGTAAATTTAAACACTGCCCCAGTCCTGCCCCAGGAGTTACGAACACTTAAGCATGTACTTCAAATAAGCACGGCGGAAGCGGCGCGTGGCCGAGTCCGGATAACGCCGACCATCTTGACAGGAACGTACTTAGGGTGTGTGGGGGTCCAGGGGGTCCGAAACCCCCAAAACTCAGTTTTATGGAAAATTAGTATAACTTCAGGCTTAATTATACATATTTAATATACATTTCATACCCAGACACACCTTTGACCCCTCCCAAAACCAAATTCTGGATACGTGTCTGCAGCTTGGTTAATGTTTTCCAGGATAGTTTCACCGGGCAAACGTTGGGATGGCATGTAGAATATACGCCCTGACCTATGTTTTACCCATGCTTGCCCTCAGAAAAATGCTCGCAGAGAAACCTTAGGGCTCGCTCGAAGATATAACGGACTTCGGCAACAGCTGGGCGTATTCAGATCATCCAAAAAAAAAAAACTGACACTATGATTTACGGAACTTGCAAGTTTATCACCGCTTTTACAAATGTTCATAGAAGTTAACGTTAAATAAATATCGTGGGAATTGAAGAGTTATTAATTGACTCACTAATCGGTTAACCGAAGTATCGCCTATTAGCCTTACACTCGTAGACCTATCTTTCGATAATAATATGATGGTGTCATGCAATTGAGGTTAGACGTTATATGGCTTCAGTCGTTAGTATATTTAAAAAAATCATTCTTTCCTGCAACAGAGTTTTTTTAAATTTTCCTCATAGTCATTTCCTTAAAAGAGAACCGGAAGTCAAGAAATGTGTTCCTGTAAAAAACAAAAATGAACGACATTTCAGTATCAGTTTCTATTCCCGATGATGAGAGGAAGGAGAGAGAGAGAGAGAGAGAGAGAGAACACAACCAAGAGAAGAGGAGTTCCTTGAACTAAAACAAAAGAAGATCGAGCGAGCGAGTAGCATACGAAAAGAAGAGCGACTACAGCATCCCCTGGCGACAGAGGATTAAGTTGTCGAGGAACGCGAAAAGAAAGGAATGGATTAATTAATCAGACATTTCAATTAATTGAAATAAACTGAGCAGCAGCAGCAGAAGCCCTTGTGCTTTTGGGCTTTCCCTTCATCACACTCTCCTCAACCCACTACTCTTCCTGCATCTTCCCAACTCTCTTTCCTAAAAGAGAGCGTAACTTTCCAGCATTGTACTATTTGGCATGCCATTAAATTTAGCGACTGATAAAAATCATTACCATTGTTGCTGAAGTTAACTTCTCGAACTAATTGAGCGATTCTTAATTTTCAGAAATAAAGGAGAAGAATGAAAATCTGAAAATATTGAATAAAGAATGTCTAGAATCCGAATATTTAAAAAACATATATAAAAAGAAAAATGTTCCCTCTTTTTCTTGTTCTCCCTAGTATTCAGTCTTTCTCCCATTGCGAGCTCTGTGAGAAGGAAGTTCATTTATCCGGGGAAAATCGGTTAGAGTAGCGAGGAATGAAAGTTATCCTGGTATTAAACTCGAGTAGTCAGAGGGATGAGGAGGAGATCGCTAGCGGTTGAGATTGCGAGAAGAGGTGGAAGAAAGAGAGAAAAGAACTGAAGGAAACAGTAGGAAAAAAGGGGGAAAAGAAGCTAAGATGAGCGTGAGAGAGAAAGAAAGGGACTTGGAATCCAATTTTCACAGCTATTGGTCTCAACAACTAGTGTAGGTAAAAGGATTTCTGTTTGATCAATCCCAAAGAGGTCAAACTGTAACCTTCTTCTTGTGCATGTAAGACTCAGGAACTACGAGGGGGGGGGGGAAAGGAGGTGAATATGCTGTTCAAAATAAATCCTCTGGAGGGGTGGGGGGAGGAAGTATGAAATTTAAAACAAAAATAAAATTTTATGTTAGTGCTTCTCATCAACTTTATGATTACTACCTTTACTTTTCGTGTTAAAATTTAATATTTTTAAATGGCACAATGACAAATTTTAAGTCAAGCAAAGCAATTAATAAACTGAATAATTGAAGATGTTAACTTCTATAGCAAATATTCCCGATTTACAGATTTCCTTATGTTTAAGAATTTATTGGGTAGTACTAATCATTCTGTAGTTTATTAGAAAACGCTACAAGTCTGTAATTAACTTTGAAAAAATAAAAGTTTTCGTTACGCGTGTGGTTCACATTTCTCAGTCGGTACGATTTCCAAATACGGTATACTAGAATGTATGATTCCTTCCTTTTTCGCCTACTGGGCTAGCAGCAATATTTATCAGAATTCCTACATTATCAAAATTGTAGGCGAAACAGGAATTCCTACTGTTCAGGGAAATTTTTGAGCTGTAGGATTATTTTTTCTTATGAATTCCCGCATTGCTTCATACGTAGGTAAGTATTGTAATAATTAATGTGCTATAACCAACCGTTGTATTTTTTCCATGGTACGTGATTAAAATTCTCTTTTTTTTTTTTTTTGTTTTAAACTAAAGTTCTGGTCACCCTACTAATTATTTTCCATATACTAATAACTTGGTGGCCCTAAAATTGTATTTTTAATATTGAGCGAGCATTATGTCTTCATTGACAGGTTGAAGCGAGAGAGAAGAAACAAATTCTTCCACTCAGCTGCAAAGCTAAAGTTTTTATTCTTAGAGATGAGCCTGTAAAATCATGTGTAGGTTGACAAGTAGGTTTACTTCGGTTTTTTTATTGTCTCTGCCACAAATTCACCAAGTTGTTGAAAGCTGAACGCTTGAAGTATTTAGGCCTGTTTCAGCATATGAATAAAGATTTTGATTTATTGACCGGTTCACTTGCTTATATTGTTGGCCGCTTCTGCTTTTATAGGCTGAATTTTTTATAAGCGTAATTAGAATTTAGTACCTGAAGAGTATCTCAACGTATTTACGTTCTAACTGTGAAAGAAAGAAGAGAAGAACAGTAATGAACGTCTATTGTTGGAAATAAACAACAAGACAAAAATGTAGGAGCTTGAAGTAAATACAAACGGTTAGAGCAGAGAATTAACACTGCAAAGGATATGATTTTACCTGCAACCACAGCTCAGAAATTTCCCTTCGTTTTGTCAATAAACGAAACCGGAATACACAAAACAGGTGAAATGACATAATGGTTGTGCTAATCTAAATGTTCATTAATTCCTACCTATGGTCATTTGTACACAACGTAAATTATTAAGCTTGTAACTCCAGAATAATGTACGGTTAATCTATTCTCTGCTTTAACCCTTTGTATGTACTTCAGCTCTTACACTTTTCCCTTTTCTACTTTCAACAACAGTAGACTTTCTTTATTGTTCTCTTCTTTTTTCCATAACTCGAACAACGTAAATACTGTATATTGAGATGTCCCTGACGTACTCTTCTGTTAAGTTTAGAATGCCTTTCCTCGATATAATTTGTTGTTCCTGTTCCATCGCTGTCGAATGATTCTACAATACACTAAAATAGAAGAAATAACCAAATTATTACAGCAGTCTAAAAAAAAAAAAGTATTTGTAAATATTTGGAATCGGACCATCGCCTTTTTACCTTTACCTTTTCATAGCTATGCATATCTCACAGAATAATTTATAAAAGTCTTTCATGTAAATATCAGTTCTCTGATTTGTATTTGTACGTGTCACAACGACGTCCCCGTCTTAGCTCATTTCAGCATTTCGCACACAGGATATCGTCTGGTAGCCAAAAGCAGAGAGGAATGTAATTACCATGAAGGCTCCTACAGAAGCAAGCGGTCTCTAACAAGGCACTGTATAAAGCGTTTTGAAACTGCACATAGATCATAAAGTAGGCATATGTGCTGCAGAGTCGATTAGCCAGAAAGAAAAAGAACTTTAAGCAGTGGAAAACTATACGAAGAGTATATGCGAAAATTCCTTGCTAACAACCATCTATTACAATCCTGGCATGTTATGTAAGTATGACTAAAGCAAAAGTCAATTAGATGCTTGAACATTTAAGTGACATTTCGTGGATGTATTCGTAACTATGCCAGAAGCTTATATAATAATCTTTATGTCTAGCCACGAAAAATTGGGTGTGTACCAAAGACGCAGCTTCAGCATGTTCGGATGATGCAAATAAGAGAATTCTATTCGAAAATGTCAGAACAAAGATTTCAAATATACTAAACAAGAGCAGTCTAGTAGCTGAGCTCGCGGGCTTCGGATCGCCGTTGGCAGGTAAAACTTTATTTTTAAATAGGCCAGTCTAGTAACTTTGGACTGCGGCCCGTCACGATTCGTCTTTAGCTGTTAAAATCCGCACCCATGCCCCTGCCGGGACTCGAACCAGGGACCTTCGAGCTGATGGCCTACAGCCGCAGACCGCTCGGCCACCCGGCCGGCGCCGTTGGCAGGTATACAGGTTCCAGTCCGGCTCAGCCATCATCAAGGTTTTTCGGTATTCTTTAGTGCTACTAGCATCAAGAATGGAAGTATGTCCAAAGAACAAAGCACAGCCATCATTCCTTCCAACAGAAAGTGTGTTTCCAGAAGGGCATAAACCCTCAAACTTGCAACGGGTACAGATAGACAGACCACTTCTACCTATCCAGTAGCGATCCTGTGGAAGTAAATTAAATTGTAAAGAAAAAAAAAGACGTGTAGGATGTTTTTGTCAACCATAAAGTCCCTTAGAGATATCTTAGCTCAGACATAAGTTGTCTTCAGTTCTTTTAAATTAATTTGTGAACACAAAAAGTCGTAGAGGATTTTTTTTTTTTAAATTTGCATTTCTTAATAAAACGTTTGTGGAATATTGGTGAATATAACAATTTCTAACGAAACCTTGATCAGTTGTTTTTTAGCCTTCTTGAGTAAAACTGACAAGTCAGCCAATAAACCCATTATTATTGGGAGCTTAGAAAATGAATGTGGTGCCTGAACGAGGATATTGTATATGCTTCGTTGTCAGGAAAGGGGAAAATTCAGGGTTCGAAACTAAGGGTTGGTTACTCTAACCGAGTTTCCAACAGTATCATTTTTTGGAAATCAGACACTTGATAGAATTTCATTGTGCTCTTTGTTTTAGTATATTCGATGGTCGTTCGATTTTTGTCCCTACTAACTTCTTCGCTGGTATTCTAGTAGGAACGCTAGCGAGACAGTTGATGGGTTTTGTAAAGTAAAACACGTAACGAGATTTCTAAAATGTTTCATATTTAAAAAAAAAAAAAAATCCTTTTTGAAAGCTGCAAAACACGAATTATCAGTACTTTATTTTTAAATGTATTGTCAATTGGCACTGGCACTTAATGCTGGGTAAAACTTGTCTGGTTATAAACATTGTGTAATGAGGAAGTGGCGGAGAGGAAGCAATAATACTATAAATTATAAAAGGGCAAGATTCAAACTAGTTTCGTAGTGTAGTAGCGAAGGTTGCAGCCTACGAGTAGGCGCTTTGGAGGCTTACTGTGGGCTTCCTTAGTAAAATTTTTATAGTTTCCCCTTCATTATACCCGGCAAATTTCAGGATGGTACTGTGAACAGATGCTAGGTTTACTATCAAATGTGTCAAAGCTACGTCTAAAATAGGAAGTTCGAGTGACGTTGGAGTGACTTCAAGATGGTTACTGGCTTTCATAATATCAGAAGACTGAAAACGTCGTAATCAAAGTTGATACGCTTCATCTTAGATTAAGTTATTTGGCTCCAGAGAGGGAAAGGAGTGGAGGAAGAAATGCAAGCAAGCTATCTTTCTCTGTCTGACTCTTGTAGAGTGTTTGGCAGTTGTTCAAAGTATGTGGTGGAAAGGCGCGAAAAAGCGATGAGCCGATTCTTGGCTTCAGACGATGGTCGGGGCCAGATTGGTTTAGTTGGTTGGCATACGAAACGCTCCAACGTCCGTCTGTTGAGTGACACTTGTTCCACAACATTGGCTGCGTGATTTGGATATAGGTATGGCGTGCACGCGTTTTAGGCAGTGCACCACACACGGACGGGACAGATAACACTTGGTGGTCCTGTCTTTTGTTCCCACAAGGACAGGCAACAAATATCACGACACGGAAGTTAACGTAGATCTAAAGAAAGATGATTTGGTATTCCATAGTCATGATGCTAAATTATAAACATGTTTCGTGATTTCAAGTTATTGTCCTTAATTTTCTGGTTGTCATTAAAAATTATGTTTATGCTGAAAGTGCCTCTGTTTCTTAAAATAGTTTGTTTGTATCTTTTAGTAGATGTGTTATAATTTTACATCCCCATTCCTAACTGTAAGTCTATTTTATAATCTGTCCCCTACCAGTAACGAATCGGGAACTGATAACTGGACACCGTGTGTGTTTGGAAAGCCTCTGCCCAAATTGTTGTAAAAAATGTTTTATTTGCGTGACTACTTCATCACAGAATGGAAATAGTTGCCAATTTTTATAGCATTTCGCCCTAGCTCAGTAGATATGGTCACGTACAAAGAATGAAAGACTCACAGTTGTTCACCAACAATTGTGTGTGAAACAAACTGAGACAACGAGTACAATGCAAAGGAATAGAGTAAGAAATTGACGTTAGCGGGAATGAAAGGTAAAGATTAATTAAAGGAACCGTTGGAATTATCTTGACGGTTGACAGTGAGATAGAAGAGGCGAGAAATATAATTTTATATATAGTAAAATGTTAATTTAACTGATTTCCCAACGTCGTACGATGATGAAATTTTGCATAGCGACGGTGACAATACAATATTCCATTGTTACTTTCATTTATATTTCTATATACATGTATTTATAAATCATAAACTTCTTTATCCTAAAACAAATACTAGCCTGCAATGAAGTGGTGTGTGACTGGTTGCAGAGCACTGCAGGGTTGGGGGCCACAGAACATTAGCTTGAGAAAAAAGTATCAGAACATGGAAATAACTAAAAATATAACTTTTTAAAGACATACTTTTCTGAAACAATTCGTAGAAAAAAGTAAAAAATAATTTTGTTTGTGCATGACTAAAAAGTCATGGGGCGCGCGCCAATTGAATTTATGAAATGACTGTATATGAGAGCGCGCCTCATGCTTTTCATTTTAGTCATGCATAAACGAATTTTTTTCCACTTTTAGTACGAATTGTTTAAGAAAACTGTCTTTAAAATGTTTTTTTTTTCCCTAAAGTGGCTAGCTACCAGCTTTACATTTCTAAAATAACGTCCAATGTAAATATTTGTCCTAAAATGACAACCAATATAAACATTTAGCTTAAAATGACATCCAGTGTGGACTTTTCGTCTCAAATGACAACCAGTTTTTTTTCATCTCGAAGTTCTTGATAATTTAATTCATTAAACGAAAATGTGAAATAGGCACAACGAAGACGTTTGCATTCAAGATACAAATCTAGTCAATAAATCATTGTAATACGTAGTGTAATAGCTTACGTAGAAATGACTAATTTGCATGCAGTATTTGTTACTCTTCAGTGTATGCCTGTATGGAAAGAAGTTTTTTTGTTATGAGAAGACCAAACTGTTTGCTGCTACTACTACTACTATTCATTCCTACTCGTCAAGGCTATTTGACTAGGTTGTCTTGTGTTTAGAGTTCTCCTATACTCAACCTTTGCACTTTAGCGTGCTATCATCCGCTCTTCCCGTGATCCTTTGCCTCTTGAAACATCTATTTCTTTTCTCACGCTCTGAACTACGCGAAATCAAAACATTACCTTGTGGAATATGTTAAAGGCATGTAAACATAAAAGAAGTTCAGTGGGTGCTGACCAACAGCACAAACTATTCATAGATGTAAGTTACGGGAATGGTACTATTTGTTTATTTTTATCAAGGTCACAGATAAGGTGACTCATTCATTCCCGATTTTCGGGACAAACCCGGCCGCGGGTTGAATTTGAATATATTACCCCACAGAAGAATCTTAGGTTAGCTGCGTAAGTGGACAGGAATGTCTGTCCGGCATTCACTTGGTGAAAATGTTTTGATAAATGCCAGTAATCTCCAAATCCTCTTACCTCAGCTGTGCCGATTCGATGTTTCGGAAGTGCGTGCGTAGGACCATCTTTGACAATAGTACTAGACTTGAGTCTTTCCTTTCTTTCTCTTTAGCTGTGTTTGAAAATTAGTAATTATTCTAATGCATAAACCCGATTTTTTGTTATTGTCAAAACGTCAGCTTTGTTTTCGAAAACTTCCGAAAACGCTGCATTTCTGCTTCAGACATTGACGTTTTTTGTTGTATTTTGCGGTTTCTAAAGGAGAACCAAAAGCTGGGGCTTAAACAAAAAACTCTTTCTGCTTTTTTTATAATCTGCCTTTATATCCTGTTTGATCTAATACAGTTCAGTTTCTTCTCATATTTAAAAACGATGGAAAATTACCAACTCAAAGGGGGTTTTTATTACATGTCAAAAAACGAAGAAACCCTACGCAAGATGTAACGTGACATTTTGAAAATGCTGGCAATTCTGCTGAAAAAAAGTTTTTTATTTTTAGTATTTTCGACCATTCTCTACCAAAAACTCAAATGTTTGTAGGAATAATAATAATAATAGTGAATGACGGACTAGAGGACTATTTTATCAGCCCGTATTCCAATGGTATTTAAATTCTTGCGAAATCAAACTTTTTATTCATTTGAATTTTTAATTTAAGGCCTTTAAGCAACTCTGGCTCAGGCCAGATGCATGATGATTGGAGAATTGGTGGTAGGAAGAAAGTGCGAGGAAGTGGGAGCACCCCGAGAAAACCCACTCTCACGGTGTTTGTCCACCACAAAGCACACATGACATGTGCAGGGATCGAACTGAGGATCCCACGCACCAGAAATGAGCGCTCTACCAGTGAGCCACCGCGGTTCCATATTTAAATTCATGGTATATTTAGATATTTAATTATATCTAGAAATCTGAGAAAGTGAAGTGAAGTGTTGAATAAATTGTTGTAGAGGGTTTATGAAATAAGTAGCGAGAAGTTCAGTGTATTACTAATTGGAACAGACACGTATGTAGAAGGTGGTTTTGGGAATGGTCTGCGATCTTCCGGGGAGAGTCCAAGGTGGGACTGGGTATGAAATTTATATGAAATATGTATAATTACACCAAAATGTATATCAATTGTACATAAAATTCAGAATTCGGAGGGCGGGATTCTTCTGCCGCATCAATATTCTCTGGTTAAATTATTTTCCAACCCTGTCATACGTAATAACATAATATACACTGGTAGACATAGACATCTAGTAATGGAAAAGTGCAGTTTTCAGAAACAGCGAAAGTAATTTTACTGTGCCAAAGAATTTATCTATTGATTTCAAAGATAAGTTTATTATGAACTTAATGTTCTTCCAATTTATATCACGTGCCAAGTAATAGCACCGAACACCGAAATGACTTAAAACAAATAACTGAAAAAAAAGAAACACTTTTCTTAAACAATTCGTACTAAAAAGTAATAATAATAATAATTTTGTTTATGCGTGACTGAAGACAAAAGCATGAGAATATAATATTCACAAGGCACTTTTTTTCTTTTCTTCTTTTTTTCGTTAGGAAGTGTTTAGGATTTAAGTCTAGGCTGAGTATAGGTGTGAAATGTACAGAAAGTATATAAAATAATGCAATTCCTAAACACATGAATTGGAATTTCGACTTCACCTAGCTAAATAGGCCCCTATCGTTGGTTTATTTTAGAAGAAATATGTATTAGCGGGTTCGGCTCCCGTGAGTGAGAGCAAGAGAATATTTAGCAACTCGGAAATGATATTTCGTGATATGCTATTAATAATTCATTGTGTGTATGTGTGTGTGTTGTTCTGTTACTCATCTGTGACGTTGTAAATAGAAAATTCAACAACGTATTGTATCGTAGTTGTATTGACTTTTTGATTAAGACACGCGATTATCACGTGTTAAGATAGTAAAAGGTAGAAGTCATCAAGTAGCTTGATCACGTATCTCCAGAACTGGTTTATGCATTGTATATATATATATATATATATATATATGTTTTTTTGTTTTTGTTTTAACATAGAGTTGTACGTAAATTGGAATTCCTGGACGACTTTGCAAAGAGGGATATTTTAGGACTTTTTTTTTTTTTTACTGTCTCTTTATTCTTAATGAGATGCTTGTTTGTCTTTTCTGATTAATTATATTATTTCATGTGGTAGTTGACACAAATAATGATAAAATCTATTTATCGTACTTGCAGATATTTTATTTGCGTAATGATGCATAGAAATCTGATAGAATTTTTTTATTCTTAAAACAGCTACATGTGATGACATTTGAAGTTGTACCAAGATGAGCATGGAGGCACAGAGATTCAAATTCGTCTACCAGCCATACTAACTGCGGTTTTCTAGCCCCCCCCCCCCCCCCCCGCCTCCCCCCCCCGCGGCGAATGCCGGAGTGGACAACTATGGTCGCGCTACAATCTCTATAGCTAGAAGACCGATCGGCGAAGAACGTCCGTCATCTCTCAGATGTGTGATGACTGTATGTACAGTCTATTTAAGGTTTTCCTCGCAACCATTTTTTTTTTTTTTGCCTTAATTAGCTAAGGAACAACTATTTCTGTGACGTCATGAGTATTGTCTGAAGCTGATCTCTCTCCATATATACATTTCGTCCCATATGATCGATTACTTCGTGCAGTGCAACACTACACGCTGTGTTTAATTTTTTTCGCCATTGTGCGTGAATCACCATTCTCTAAAAGAGAATTTAATAATTGTCTTATAGCGAAAGGATTTCTCTGTTTCGTTATTTATTTTCGTAATAAACAATAGCAAAAAAAAAAAAAGTTAACAAAGGAAAATTCTCCGCCACCGTGGCGGGGACTCGAACCCAGGTCTCCCAGTCTCCTTTTGGGTATGCTGTCTATTACATCACAGCACTGCCAATTCTTTGTGTGCATAGAATGATCATTTCGCCGTGAGTCTTCCAACTCTTCATTGATGGTTACGAGTCCTAAGCACTTCACTACAAGTGGAAATTTTTAGTTGAGGAATTCTGCAATCGTGTAGTGCGGAAGAATAGGTAATGAATGTATCCTGGTATAGTTATCAGCACCTCTACTTCTTCCTTGCTATCACTTCAGGTTCTACAAGGAGTTCTTCAGTTATTACTGTATGACTACATCTGCCAGCACTTCTACAAGTGCTTCCTCTTCTTGTACTGCTATATTTCTCTCTCTTTAATTAACACTTTTGTTATTACTAGTTCTACTACCGCATCTAATGGCACATTTATTAAAATTTTCCACTAGTATTACTAGTGCTTCATCTGCTAAGGTTATTATTACTAGTGCTAACATTATTATCCAGAAATAAGCAGAAGGGTGCCTTTTCGGCTTTATGTAAAATTCAGTTCTCAGACTTTCGTACATCACGGACTCCGTGAGACCTTTCTCGGCACGTTTTCCACTGAAGTACCAAAATGTATTTAATACATTGTAATGTATTATCATGTTAAAATGCATTATCATTATAAAAACTTGATTTATTTAATCGTAGAACAGATTTTTTTTTTAAATCTTATTTTATTTTAGAACTCAAAGAACACGGTAAACTATTGAACACGTTAAACGAAATCGTGCAAAAGTCTGTGCAAAATGTAATGTAAAAGAATCTATACCGAACCACATCTTTCAATTAATATGGTAGCTATTACCAAATTTCAAGAAAGAAAACAAACGAAGATTTTTGTTAGACCAACCAGGGCAGGAAATCCTATTTCACAATTGTACGTTGTGGGAAACTGTAGTAGGTGCTCTGATTTCACGTGGATTCAAAAGTTCGTGGAGGATTTTTCACTAAACGGGATTTTTAGTTTTCCATGAGATGTCAATTCAATAAGCTGGCCCAAATTCGAGCTGAAAGACCAAATGACTGAACCACAGATACAACACTGAAATGACTCCTGCTCTATTCCTTATTTTCAACGGGTTCTGGAAAATGTATTTTAAAATGTTATCTTGCTTTTAAAATGACTTCAGACTTCACTAATTCATCATCGATTTATTCTCCTGAAGATTGCATAAAATCAAGTGTTAGAAATGAATCATACCCCTCACGACCAAGCAGTTTACTTCAGAGTTCGAATTTGTGTAGATGTGCTTTTGTTTTATCTTGCACTTTAAAAAGAGGATACGTCGCGCCCCTGGAATGACATTTAAGTTATTCATGATGCTTAAAACACCGCTGAGATATATGCCACTTACCATACACTTGAAATCGAAAAAAAAAAAAAAAAAAAATCATCAATATCATGAAAGATGATCCGCACTTCATTCCTCAAGTTGAAAACTTGGAATCACCTTCTCACTGTACTTCGGTGTGGAAAATTACATTTTTGAACATATTTGCAATTTTTTCGCAGTGTACTTTTAGTGAGGGCGAGATTTCAGTGATTGAGATTTCTCACTGTTCTGGGGGATTGAAGGAAAGGCACCAATAAAAGTTTCCTTTTCAGCCTAAGCCTGAGATACCTTAAGGCCATAAAATAAATGTAAATTAAGAAACATTCTGTCTTTTATTTAAATAAGTTTTAGACATTCAAAATGATTCGTCATGAATCATAATATGGACATTTCATTTGAAAAAGAAAAATACGCTCTAAAATGCTGTTCTTTTCTTATTTCTTTACTAGTAAAGTCTTATTTCTTTACTATTGCAGTTTTTAGAACATAATTTCTTGAAATCTCGTATTAGAATGAAGGGAAAAAGAAAACTTAAAATGTCACATTACTTGGCATTGGAGTCTGTATTTTTTAGACCTAAGCGTGAGTTTGCTGCTATCTACTGGTAAACATAGAAAAAACAAAATACATCATAACAAGCCGAAACACAGGGAATAACGGAAATAAGAATGAGAACATAGAGAAAGAAAGTGAACAAGTTTAAATACTTGGGAGCATATATGACAAGCAGAAACGAGATCACGGAAGAAATAAAAAGTGTTTTCACATGTTTCTGTTCAGTCCAGAAACTCTTAACCTCGCGATTAATATCAAGAAAGTTGAATTTGAAAATATACAGAACGATTTTTTTCTGCCGGTAATACTCGTACTTTACTGTTGCGAAAGTTGGAGTACGACCCTAGCAGATGAACATAAATTACGAGTGTTTGAAAATAAGATATTGAGAAAGATATACGGGCCGTAGTCTCAAAATATTGTTCGGTTTTATGTGAGAGGCGCATGTTGCACTCCAACTTCGTATTCTGATAAACTCCGTGTAAAAGCAAAGTACACCAAATGTAATGATTTGATATCAAGAGTTTCTCTAAGAAGAAAAAATCTTAAAGATGTTTTTCTTAATGCGCAATATATGTAAATTCCACTTTAGATGATTGTCAATTAAAACTCCTAAATAATTAACATTTACTTCTCTAATTTGTATCACGACAATTCCGACACCGTCAATTGTGACACAGTTGGAAAATCTAGTTTTACCGCGACAATTCCGACACTGTTTAATCATTGAAATCACCAGATTTAACTCAGTCAAGTTTTTACCTGAAAACTTAATCTCGAAATCATACCTGCTCTACTTTGCAAACATCTGACTGGTGAATATGGATACTATTAAAAAAAATCTATCTATCTATTGGGTAATCTAACTATTGAGTAATTCGAGTATAATTCAATAGTCGATATTTCGAAAGAAAATACTAGTCCTCTTCTTCTCTGCAGTCACGGTGTCGGAATTGACGCTATCTGAGTAATACAAAACATGTGGCTGAAAGATGATCAAGAACAGTTTAGGAATTGTCGCGGTAAAACTGGATTTTCCAACTTTGTCGGAATTGTCGTGCATTCTCTCTAATGAGAGGTATACAAAAACAGTTTGCTTTTACATCACAATTAGTTACGGTAGTATCATCAGCAAACGACTGTAGGTGCCTTCTTACGTGCAAATTACATAAATCATTTATATACAGTAAAACCTCTGTTAACCGAAATTCTTTTAACCGAAACGTTTAAAAAAATAGAAAAAGATAAAATTTGAAATGCTAACAGAAAAAGATAGAATATTTCTTCAAAAAAACAGTGAACTTAATTGTATAAGAAGTTGTCCAACTGTAGAAGCATTTAAAGCTTTATTAAAAGTCTGTTATATACGTAATCTAAAAGTGTATTTTTTATCATTGTCTTCAATTTTTTTAACTTTAAACTTTGAAAAAGTACACATTTTTTTAAAACCGAAATGTTGGTTATCCGAAATGACCTCCGCCCCCTTTATTTCGGATAACAGAGGTTCTACTGTATATAAGAAATAAAATGGAACCTTGACATGCATGAAGTTACTCATGATTTTACCAATTTTAATAGTTTGTTGTTTGTTTTGTAACTAACTCTGAAACCATTTCAGTGATATACCTTGTGATCATGTCAGTCGCTTATCTTACTGTTAAAGTTTCATTACATGCATGTTACAAGTACAGATTTTTCACAAAATTAGAATATTTCACGAACCATTTAGAGAAACTTGTCACGGTGTACCAGTGGTCCGCGGACCAGTTTGAGAACCACTGACCTGAATTGTTTTCGATTCCATATTTTCGCAATATCGTTACTACATAGGTAAAGAAAAATGTAATCACTTACATTTTGAGTGCTCCTTCTTTAAAATTTTGTGAGTTTTTCTAGCCGAACAATTAACTGATCTTCCATCATGGTAAGATTTTGTAGTTTAACAGATGTTTATTCGTTTTGACAATTTTTGGGTAAAAGAATTCTATTCGCTTTGTCTCTTTGACTGTGATAAAGAAGTAACCATTTTCAAATTCATATATTTTGGAGGAAGAAAAGGCTACTAAAAAAATTCTTACTGAACGTAGTGACCAGTACATGAAAGAAAGCGAAAGCTCTTTTCGTTTTTATCCCAGGTGGCAGAAATTCCCAATGAATTTAGCATTGTCCCATTATAACATTTCTTTTTAGTTACAGTTCTAGTTTCTCGTCCACCACGTGTGTTCTCCCTTCTTTCCGTGACTACTTCAGTCCCTTCCCTCTTCATTGTCCATCAGTCTCACCCTTTTATGTCAAAAAGGATGATTTTGTGCAGAATTTTTTTTCCCACGCGCATCTAGAGCAAAAAGAGTTGGGTTACGAGTTTCCAGGAGTAATAATGTTGTGTTTGAACTGGAACCTTTCTTCCGTTCTGGAAAAAAGGGAAAAAGGGGGTGGTGGAACTCAGTGTTGGCAGATATACGCATGGAAATATGCAGACCGCAAAGTCACCTTCTGAAATTCACGGTCGGTAGTAGAAGTAGCTTATTCCTTGAGGGATTATTTACCATAATTCTTTATCATGAAAAGTTTTTGAAGGGTCTCTTTCGCTTCGTTCATTATAAAAACTGAAGATCTGTGTTTGTCATGGATGAATGTAACGCCGCTTTCTGGACAACTGTATGAAGCAAAAAATCTCGGCACACCTTCGGTTCCACGTAAATGTAAGGAACTCACGAAGGTGTTCGCGAGATATTGGGGGAAATTACCTGTACTATATTTGTTTCCTTGATAAACTGTTAAAACTAGACGTCTCTCTAACTTGAGGAGTTTTACTGTAGTTAGAATGAAGGACTTTCTTCTCTTTGGTTTTAAATGTCTGTCATAAAGATGTAAATAATGTCTTGATTAGCCTTCAGCTGTTAACAGGAGTAACGAATTATTGTTATAATTTGTCAGTCGCTATGTTTACTTGGAAATGTGCACGCTAATTATGATGGCGAATAAAAACGATTAAAATCCATTAAAATATATTACTGTATATAATGGAAATAAAGAAGGTGGTAAAACTCCTCGTTGTGCTTGCTTTTCATGAAGAACGATAACCCGAGCAGCAAAATTGTGTTCCCATGGTCTGTGATAGTTTATTGACTGGAACACCGGTCTGGAACTGAGAGATCCGCATTTGAGTCACGCTAGTGAACTAGTGTTTAAAATTGTCAGCTGTGCGAGTCGCATGTGTCGTAGAAAGCGCATGTGGAGGTAGCACTCCACATATTTTCGACCTACGGCACGAAGTGATCTGAGTTGGTCAATCGGAAGGGCACTCTGGTTCTCAATTTGATAGGATCTTGAGTACACCTCAGAGCCCCAGAAATGGGAGCATTGAGAAAAGTCTCCAGCTTCCTGGTCGGGATTTGAACCCGAGCCGTCCGATTCGTAGTCAGACGCGCTACCGCTTGAGCTACGGCGACCCCTAGTGATTGCAGTGTTATACATTTATTAATCTGAAAATAAACTCTAGATAGGTAGTTGAAGCTTATTACAGTTCGGTCATTATATTTTAGATACCACGTAACCTTAACTTAGACTTTCGTTTATATTTGTGTGCTAAATGTGGTCTAGAGCAAAAGTCTGGCTTTGGAAATGGTTCAGAATTGCGTCGACGTATAAACTCCAGCATCTTTATGCCCCTGCACTCTGAAAGTCTTCGAGAAAGCAGCTTAAGAGAGTACGAATACAATTATTATTATTATATTGAAGTCTTCCAGAAACTTATTTAACATCTATTAGATTAGATTCCATTAGGTTGTCTGACAGTAGTATACCAAATGACGTTGGTACTTCAACGAGACATAAGAAAATGCCTCTTAACTTACTTGCATATTTAACTTTATTATCTGACAATCAGTTATATTATCTAAATTCACTCTGTATAGTTCTGATCGTTTATAAAAATCTCAGTATCGAGTGACTACTGCAATAATGTCTTAATTTGTAATTATAAACCTAGTCATGCTCATTCATTCATTTATATATATATATATATATATATATATATATATATATAT